>JASDQU010400366.1:0-10845 GCA_032191745.1 Picea mariana | reverse complement strand
CCTAAGTGTCTAAATATCCTAACATAGCTTTGTTTGTGATTATAAGTATTTCAATGGTTGATGATCTGTGTGAAAGATAGTTTATTTTCCCAACAAACAATGTTTCCATTTTTTCACACTTTTCACCAATGAATACAACTCATTATCATGAGTAGGATAATTAATCACAACACCATTAAAAATTTCAGAATGAAAACAAATGGGCTTACCATGTTGCAACAAGACTGCTCCCATTGCATAATTACTTGCATCTGTTTGGATCTCAAATGGTTGTCTCAAATTAGGAAGTGAAAGAACTGGAGCTGAACTAATCTTCTCCTTTAATGCATCAAAAGATTTTTGTTGCTTGCCTCCCCATTGGAAAACTTTCTTGATGCTTATCATTGCATGTAATGGAGCTACAATTGAAGAGAAGTTAGCAATAAACTTTCTCCAATATTGGGTTTCTCCCAAAAATCTTCTTACCTATGTCACATTGTTGGGCTTGGGCCAATCCAAAATGACTTTGACCTTGGAAGGATCAT
Organism: Picea mariana; assembly: GCA_032191745.1. Classification (NCBI taxonomy): domain Eukaryota; kingdom Viridiplantae; phylum Streptophyta; class Pinopsida; order Pinales; family Pinaceae; genus Picea; species Picea mariana. Next base: position 10,321 of record JASDQU010400366.1, on the reverse strand, counting down.
TTTTTAGTTCTCCTCCTCCAACAATATGTCCCAAGTAAACAACTGAGGTCTTTCCAAACTCACATTTAGACATCTTTAAAAACAATTTTTCTTTCTTCAAGACATCTAAAACTTGATTTACATGCATAACATGCTCTTCACGAGATTTTCTAAATATCAAAATGTCATCCAAGTAGACAAACACACAATCATCAAGAAAAGGCCTTAAAACATCATTCATGACTCTCATGAATGTAGCAGGAGCATTACAAAGCCCAAATGGCATAATCATCCATTCAAACAAACTTTGCTTTGTTTTGAAAGTTGTCTTCCATGTGTCTCCTTCATCAATACTAATATGATGATATCCACTTCTCAAATCCAACTTAGTAAAATACTTAGCATTTTTCAATTGATCAAGCAAATCATCAATTCTAGGAAGAGGATAACGATTCTTTACCGTAGTCTTGTTCAAGGCTCTGAAATATACACACATGTGCCATGTACCATCTTTCTTTGGCACTAAAAGAATTGGTGACCCACATGGCAATGTGCTTGGCATGATAACCCCTTTGTCAAGCAACTCTTGGATTTTTTTTATTTATTTCAGCATTCTCCATGACTGACATCCTGTACATACCAATGTTTGAAAGAGGACAATATTGCTGCAATTGTATCTCATGTTGGATACCCCTTTTTGGAGGCAATCCTTTTGATTCCTAAAACATCGCATCATATTGGTTAACAACCTCATATAAATCATATTTCAACTTTGCATCACAACCTTGGAAAGCTTGTTTTTCAACATTGTCTTTGGGTTTGATCATCAAGAGGACAAAGTTATTACTAGAATTGAGTAATCTCTTCATCTGTCCAGCATTTACAAGTGACAAATTCAACTTCTTTGTATGTGCTCTAACAATGTACTCAACTCCATTTTTAAACAAATGATATTTTTTCTCATGACGATGAAATATGTCTCTCCTATCATATAAATATGGGCTTCCCAACACAATATCACAAATATCCAATGGAATAACATCAATCTAAACCTCATCTATAAAGTTTGTAGTGATCGCAAATCTAAGTTTACATCTTCTTGTCACATGCAATTTGGCATTGTCACATATACATCCTAGAGGATATGGTTTAGGATGTGAAGGTAGTTTCCAAATGCAATTTTTTAATGGTGTCTTCAGATATGAGGTTTTCTTGAGATCTAGTATCAAAAAGAGTATCTATCTTGGTATTCCTTAAAATAACCCTTATGTGGAAAATCTCTATTCTTTATTTTTCATGTTGAGTTTCATTGAGGCTACTACTACTTGAATAACTAGTACTTGCAATAGAATCCTTACCTTGAAAACCCATGGTTGTAATTTTTGTTTCATCTCCCGAATTAGAACCTAAATCATGTTGTGTAGCTACAATAGTATTTGGTTTCCCCTTATGGATGAACTTTTTGGGTCTCATTTCAAGATGAAGTTTCCAACAATGGTCTTCATCATGGCCATCTTTTTAACAGTGTTTACATGACAGTTTCTCTCCCTCTTTCTTGACTGAAGCATTCTTTCTTCCATTTCCTTTGAATTTCCTATTTCCCTTGTCTCCCTTAACAAATGGCTTCTTGATGCCCTCTTGAGGATCATTCCTCCCTCTTGCTTCCAATTGAGTTACCTGTACACAAACTTTATCTAAATTTGTAGGGTTAAACATAAGTATTGTGTGCCTCAAGTAACTATGCAATCCTCCAATGTATTTGAGTAAATTATCTTGAGAAGATAAATCTATACCCAAAATCAAACATCTTCTTCTAAATTCTTGAGTGTATCTTTGCACACTTTTCCCTTTATCTGGTCTAAAAATTTTCCAATCCATAATAGTTTTCTACAGGTATGTTAATGGATAAAATTGTCTTTTAAGTGAAACAATAAAATCATTCCAAGAGGATAAAACTTTACCATGTTTGTTCATGTCCTCTTGAGTTTTAGCTTCCCACCAAATGAGTGTTTCACTTTCCAATCTAAGAGAAGAAAGTTGAATCTTAGTTTCATCATCTTTGATTCTTTGTATCCTACAATACACTTCAATCTGACGAATTCAGTTATCCAATTTCTCAGCATTTACCTCTCCATTGTACATAGGAAATTCAAACTTAATATCAAGCTTAAGCAAAGGAGTTTGTGGAGGAATGTTACCATGTTCTTTTGGAGAATTTGGAGTTGGTTGTGAAATGGTAGAAGAAGTGGAAGATGGAGGTGAAGGAGGTGGAGTATAACCATTCCCTCCATTTCCTTTTGGATTTTTATCACCACTATCTTCATTAATTTTTTAAGGATTTGAGCTTTCACCTTGCAACCTTGCATTCCTTTCTTCAAATAAAACTTTCACCATTTTTTTCATGTATAGAAATCTTTTCTGAAAGTTTCATCTTCTGAAGTAAGAGTTTCATGACTCTCCTCATGAACCATACTTGGTGAATATCTCCTTGAAGCTTGAGGTGATTGTGTAGTTCTCCTTCTTTAAAGTTGAGAAATTAGCTCTACAATTTGACCTTATCCTCTTGTGAGCTTCAACCTTGTAAGCATCAGAAAACAAACACTTGCAAACAATCAAACCTTCAAAAACCTATGCTCTGATACCAACTTGATCTAAAAATGAAAAGGCTTGAGTCTCTTTAAATTTGCAAGTGTAATTTGTATGTGCTTGGGCAATAGGATCAAGTTGCAAACACATTAAAACTTAATGAGTTTTTACTTAAACATGAGCAGCATAAATAGACATAACAACCATAAAAAACAAGCACATTAACATAGAAAAATGATAAAGGAGTTCACCCCTCTCTTGGGCTACATCTCCTGGTCCAACTTCCAATGGATAATTTTCATTAATGCTCAAAGTTTCAAAATCAGTTTTTTACAATGCTCAGAATGCAAAATAGATGGCTTCAATGGCTCCAGAATGATCAAAAACCCTTAGTTGGGCTCTTCCTGCACCTAGTTTGGCAAAAAACTAAGAAGAAATCACTTCGTGGAAGTTTATGCTCGCCAAAAATGCACCTTTGTGTGACTAACCTGGCTCATAGGCATTTCCCGTGCCAAAAACCCAGCACACGCACCATTCCACAAAACATGGAAAATTGTCGCACCGTTAGGAGACTTGGCACCTTTTTCGGCGGAGGTGTCGGTCGCATGGCCCATGTGGCGGGGAGTCGGGCTAACCATCCACACCGATCGGACTAACTGTTGAAATCCCCCACGCTCTAGTCATATTGCATGGTTATGTAATAAGATCTGTGGGTTGGGGCTATGCCCTGACCCTTTTCTTTGCCCAACCAAATATTAAAACAAACTTAAATAAAAGTTTCAAAGTACAGGGTTAAGAAATAATACATAGGCGGGTTGGTGGCCCGACCTATGCAGACACTATGCGATGTCGAAGGTCCTGGGTTCGATCCCCGTGAACTCCAACAAAGTTTTACACCATAAACCAATGACGGGGTTCCATGTGGCACCTTCCCATTCGCTCCGAGCATGCCATGTGTCGACCATCCATTGGTCCACATCAACCACTACCACATAAACTGCCAACTCAAAACCTTGCCACATCACCAGTATGATACCATGCCACGTCAATAGTACAGTCTGTATGGTCAGCTTTCACGTGGCTTGTATGGACTGTACAGTTAGCAAAAATTTTGTATGTTTGGCAAAGTGGCTAGAACATGATATCTCTCGCATACAATGTCTGTTTGAGCCCATTCAAGTTGTGTTGGGATCGTGAGGATGAGGCCTACGCACTAGTCTGTTTTCAAGAAATTCTGAGCACTTTGATTTTTGAGCATATTTTGATCCCTTGGATCACTCTTTCACTGACCTCTTACATGCATGTGCTTTAGTCCATTCTTCAATAACTAGGTGAGATGGCTTTTCCCACCAACCTCTTGCATGCTTTCAATGATTGGTTTGATAAGTCAAATGTGGTAAACATTAAAAATAAAAATATTTAGAAAAGTAATTTGGGTTTATTATACATGTGGAATTTCCCTTAGACCCCATTTATCCCCCTCTCTCTTGTGGAAACTTATCCTCCGTGAATATGTCCTTAGTCGTTTGTAGTTGGTGATGCATTTTATTTTATTATTTTTCGATGTAATATGTTTACATATTACATCGCTTGGCCCATGGCCATATATTTTATTTACAATATACATCTATAATATGGGGATTACAAATGGGGGTGTTACACTCCCCTCCCCCTACGTTTTTCACCATCCTCATTGCACATCACCATACCAATGTACATGTATATACAAAATTTTACATCATAGTACTTGATAACTTTGCAGTTTAATGACTCTAGCAATAATCCCAACCAGCAATATCTCATTCCCCTCAACCTACACAACCTAAAAGTACCCCTTCTCTGTACTAATATCCCTTAGGATATATCACTTATCTTCCATGGCTCTAGATTAGGTCAAAAAAGAAGTCTTATAGTTGTGGCTCTAGAAACTCTAGCTGCCAAAAATGAGTCTTTGTATACTTATATACAAATATGTATTCATATTTCCTCAAAAATACACAAAACTCTATGGATACTCGTCTCAAATTTCCTCCTTGTGCTCCCACATGACATCTTTAGGATCGTAGTAGGTCCATTGAACCTTTACCAATTCGATGGCTTGGTACCTGGGCACTTTCACTTTTCATTCTAGGATGTCCACTGGCTCCACCTGAAACTCCCCTTCATGTTCCACCTAGATCACAATCCAATTAAACACATGGTTAGGATTGGGCACATACTTCTTCAATAAAGACACATGAAACACATTATTAATTCTCATGTATGTAGTCAATGCAAGCATGTATGCAACTAGGCCTATTCTCTCTAGGACTTCAAATAGTCCATAATATCTCGCTGCCAACTTTGGGAAACTTCCCAATTTCAACGAGGCTCTTTTAGCCTTTACTTTTAAAAAAACATGCTCACCCACTCTAAATTCCATGTGTGCCCTACCTTTCTCCACATAGATCTTTTGTCTATATTAAGCAACATTTAAGTTATTCTTTATCTTTACCATATGCTCTTCTATTTCCCTTAGAAGTTCAGTCCCAATAATGGCTATGTCTATTAGGATATTCAAACTCACTAGCATGTTTCACTTTCTAGTATACAAGGCTTCAAAAGGGCTCATCTTCAATGACACATGATACCCCTTGTTGTAAGAAAAATCAACCAAATGAAGATAGTCTTCCCACCTAGAAGGCTTTTCTATTACATATTTTCTAAGCATATCTTCAATTATATGGTTGACCCTTTATGTCTGACCATGTAACTCTAGATTATATGTTGTGTTAAAATTTAGATTTGTCCCAAATACTTCAAATAACCCTTCCCAAAAATTAGATGTGAATTTGGAATTTCCATTGGACACTATCACCTTAGGAACCCGATGTAACCCTGCAATCTTTTTCAGATAAATCTTTTCAATGTTGGTTACCTTGTGATTCATTTTGACTAGAATAAAATGTGAATCCCTTGTAATCTTGTCCATCACTACCATGATAGAATCATGTTTCTTGTTTTTCTAGGTAGTTTAGTGATGAAATCTATTGTAAATACTTCCAATTTCCATTCAAGAATGGGTAATGGCTTTGGAAATATTGTTGGATGTGTATTCTCCATATTTACCTTTTAGAATTCCATACATATGGTTATATAACTAGCCACATATTTCTTCATTCCATGCCAAAAATGTTGGCCTCTTACAACTATAATTTTCTTCAAGTACTATGTATGTCCAACATACGTCACATTGCGCATTTCTTTTAACACTAAATTTCTCAACTCTAGAGAATTAGGAACACAAATTATGGTATTGTACAAGAGGATCCCATCATCTTCCAACCTATAGTCTTTAAATTTTAGTTGTACATTATCTTACTGTAAACCTTTCTTAACTTGCAAATAATGTTATATGATGCCACAGCTTCCGAAATTATATTTTTTAAATTGGAACTATACATACTAATGGTTGTACCATGCATATAATGCACCCACCTACTCAGTGCATCAACCACTTTATCGTATTTCTCCTTGATGTGCTTGATGTTAAAGTCATATTCACTGATAAATTCCAGCCACCTATTTTTTTTGGCATTTAGTGTTGGTTGTTGAAACAAGTATTTCAAACAACTATGGTTTGTCCTCTGTTCAAATTTTTTTCCCATGGGATAATGCCTCCACATCTTCAGCACATGGAAAATAGTTGCAACTTCCAAGTCATGGGTATCATAAATTATTTCATTCTCTTTGAGCTTCCTTGACTCATAGCATATGGAATGCCCATTTTGAGTAAGGAATCCACCCAGCTCTTCATTGCATGCATCAATGCACACCACAAAATCCTCATATGGATCTGCAATATTCAAAACAATTTCATTATTTAATAATTCCTTCGAATGATGAAAATTATCTTTGTGCAATATTAGAGAAACCTTCGATGAATATCCTATAGTACCCAACCAACCCCATAAAATATCTAACCTATGAAATTTTTTGTGTTCCTATCCATTCTTTGATAGCCTCAATATTTTATAGATCCACTTCTATGCCCTCCTCTAAGATAATGTGGCCCGAATAGTGGATTTGACTTTGATAGAATGTACACTTTCTCAACTTGGAATGCAATTGGTTCTCTCTCAACACTTGTAGAACCATCCTCAAATTATTCTCATTCTCCTCCTCCATCTTGGAGTAGATAAGAATATCATCCAAGGAGACACTCACAAATTTTTCGAGGTAATATATAAACACTCCATTCATCAGGCATATAAAAATATTTTGTGCATTTTGCAACCCAAATGGAACCACTACAAACTCATAATGGTCATATCTTTTCCAGAAATTTGTCTTGTTGGTATCTTCTTCTTTGATTCACACCTGATGATATCCTAACCTCGGGTCAATTTTGGAAAATATATTTTCCCCGTTCAAATGATAAAAACGATCATTGATCCTTAGAAGAGAGTACTTGTTATTTATGGTAATCTTGTTCAGTTGTATGAATTTAATAACAAACCTCAGATTTCTATCCTTTTTCTTCAAAATATGCACTGGGGCACCCAAAGGTGAGACACTTAGGAATATGTACCCCTTCTTCAACAACTCTTCCAATTGCATTTTCAACTCTTTCAATTCTAGTGTGCTCAATCTATATGGAGTATTGGACACTAGGGAAGCTCCAAGCATGAAGTCAATAGATAAGTCCATGTCTCTTTTTGGTGGCAACCCTAACAATTCCCCAAACAAATCTTCATACTCCTTCAAGACTGGATAATCTTCAATATTTGGTTCCTTCTCCTTAGCTTTCTCTTCCATATGTGTTGCATATATCTGGCACCCTTTCCTAAACCTTATTATTTGTCTTTCTCCTTTTATTTTTCATTTTATTTATCCTATCATTTTCCTTTATCTTCCCTTCTCTTCTCTTCTTCCTCCTCTTATTTTCCTTCTACATTGTCGCACCATCTTTATCTTCCTGCAAAATGACTTATCGCACTTCAAAAATCTTCTTCTTGTGATGTATCTCATCTTCAAGTTTTATCTCATGCAACATATCGTGGCTCCAAAAATTTTCTTAACACACCCAACTTTTATTTTATGTAGTGTATCGCACCTTGGAAAACTTTCTTCCTTGCAATGAGGTTGCCTCTTCCTCTTTATCATGTCACAAGAAAGTTCCCTTTCTCATAATGTATCACAAGAAAGTTCTCTTTATTACGATATGTCGCATCCTCGTATGTTTTCCTTCATCACAACAAGGATTTCCTTCTTTATCACATCACTAGAAGTTTTATCTTCCTTTGATGTATCGCACAAATTTTATCTTCATACGATACACCGCATCGCATGAAGTTTATCTTTATGTGATAAGCTGAAATTATCCAAAAACGTCTCAAAAAATTACAAAAAAAATATTTAAGTCGTAAGTTTCTTTTCTTCCTCAAAGTTCCTATTTCACACTGCAATAGACTTATTTTATACACATCATAAAACTTTCTCCTTCGTGATGTATCGCACCAAAATTATTTTGGAGTCATACATCGAATGGCACAAAACTTTTAGTTTGTGTGATACATGAAGATTCTTGAAAAAATCTAAGTATCAAGTCTATCTTCCTAGAAATGCCATTGTGTTGCATGAAAATTATTTTCATGAGATACAAGTTGTATTGCATGAAACATAATTTCATGTTATACACAATTTCCTCAAAATTTGTAAGTTCCACATTGTCGTAAATGTTCCCTTTTGCAGTGTATCACAACTAACTTACCTGTGTGCAATACATGAAACTCTTCAATTTTTCATGAAATTTTCTAAGTCAAAAATCAATTTTCCTGGGCAAGAACATTGTATCGCATGAAAAATAATTTCATGCAATAAGCATTGTATCGCACAAAAAAAGTTCCATGTGATGCAAGAACGAATTTTACAAGTTTTTTCAACACTTCATCATTTTTCCAATTTTTAAGCTTGCGACTATCATGGTTGTCGTGGAAATCATCAACTTGGTGTTCTGAGTGGAATTGACCACTTAGAAACCAAATTGAACCCCATACAAAGCAACCCTATTACAAAATCCAAATTGGGTATTTTGGCCAACCTGGCACAAAGAAAACTATGCTACCCTATAGCAGACCCATGTAGGCCTAGTGTTGCAACCATCACTCTAATACCAAATTGTAATGTGCCAAATACCATGAAAAATCAAAAGACTCGAATACCAATTACAAATAAATGGATGTAGCATGATTAAAATTTCCTAGAAAGTTACCAAAAATTTAATTCCATGAATGCAAACCATTTAAATCATACAGAACAATAAAACTTAGCATTTTAACATGAAATAAACATAATAAATAAGAACACTTATCTTATAAACAAATGCACAATTGGCTCCAGAGGAAAAAATTCCACCCAAACATAGACATCACTACTCTATCTCTCTCAACAATATGTCACCCCCAAACTGGGGCTATGAATCCTCAAGAAACATGGCTCATATGGCTAGTTTCTTTCCACTCAACTACCCAATACCCAGTAAAAATGCACAACAAATTAATTCCTACAGCAATTCCAATCCAACATCTTTATTTCCCCTCAACCTACATAACCCAATGAATGGTATCCCCTTCTATTCCATTCAATATCTCATGCCATCCCACTTCCCTCCATGGATTTAGCACATATTGGATAGGAAATCTCTCAACTTGGGACTCTATGAATTCTAGCTATAACAGGAATTATCATAGCAGCAATCTCACATGCTCTGGGAAATTTCCTCAATAAAAATCTTACTTACATTCTTAACAGCCTAATCTACATGCATTTTCTATCTCCAACAAGCTATCTTCAACACTATTATGGATTCCCTCTCTCCCCATCACCCAACACTCTCTTTTCATCTCTTCTACCAAGTTGTAACAACTCCCCTCTCCCTATACTTGAATTTCCATTTTTTTCTTCATGCATGTTTTGAGTCTCTCACATTTCCATAAAAACATTGTACCCAACCCATGCTCTAATAACTAGTTGAAATGACTCTTTCACCCACCTCTTACATACATGTACTTTAGCCCATTCTTCAACAATTAGGTGAGATGACTTTGTCCAACAACCTCTTACATACATTTAATGATTAGTTTGATAAGTAAAAGGAGGTAAACATTATCAATAAAAATATTTATAAAAGTGACTTGAGTTTATTAGACATGTGAACTTTCCCTTGGACCCCCTTTAAGCTCCTCTCTCTTGTGGAGACTTATCCCCCATGACTATGTCCTTAGTCGTCAGTAGTCATTCATGCATTTTATTTTATTATTATTTGATATACAATGTTTACATATCACATCACTTGGCCTGTGGCCATATATCATATTTACAATATACATATATAATATAGGGATTAAAAATGGGAATGTTACATTACCATCCCCACACCTTTTACACCATCCTCATTGCACACCACCATATAGGTTTACATGTATATACAAAATTTTACATCACATTACTTGATAACTTCATAGTTTAATGACTCGTGTAGCAATTCCAACCAGCAATCTCTCATTCCCCTCAACTTGCACAACCCAATGAAGTGTACCCCCTTCTCTACATTGTAGTCCCTCGGGCAATCTCACTTCCCTTCCAGGGCTCTAGCATAGGTCGAACATGAATTCTCATAATTCTGGCTCCTTGAACTCTAGCTGCCAAAATGGAGTCTTTGTATATTTATACACAAATGTACATTCATATTTTTGAGGAAATATGAATGTACATT
>JASDQU010400362.1:507-10845 GCA_032191745.1 Picea mariana | reverse complement strand
AACATTGAGAAACTTGCAACAAGGCATGCAGACAAACCTGGAAATTGTCCAAAACAAATACATAACCACGACTTTGGAGGGGTATGCCCTTTTAATTACACCTCTGGTCCAGCAAAGGGAAAGCTTTGCTGGGACAGACAGCCTGATTGGAGTGCACTCAGAGAATCCAGCTTTGGGCATGGCATATTAGAGGTATGACTGCTATTAAAAGTCAAAATAAAATGGTCCAAAATGAACTTGGATTCTATAGAACATATGGGCAAAGATATCTTATACTAGTTACAAGAAAAAAGGACCACAAATCAACTTCCCTTCCTTGGGTATATGTTATATACATGCATATCCCAACACCTCTACTGTGGAAACTAACTTCACCCCAGCCAAAACCAACAATTAACTCCCTGTCCACAATCAATCACATTAGTCAATCTTGCCTTTAACCCACCGACCAATCCTTTGCCTCAATACCCTTGCCTCTTAACCGACTTTCCCTTAGCCACCACTCACCTCCCACTGCAGGCTCTGTGTATCCTTATTGAGCTATAACTAGCATAGATACATCTTAAACACGGATCTATTAAGCATCAAAAAGGATAAAAAAATGCGAGGTGCGAACCTCAATGTTTCGTTATCCTTCTTGACGTGTAAAAGATCTATTCTAGTTTATTTATAGTTGTTTAAATATTATAAGATAAATTCCATGTTGGTTGTTTCTCATTTCTTTAGTGTTACACACATGCACTCACACACATACACAAAGAACTGAATATCTCACCCCACCCAGGCTGTAAACTCTAGAGCACCTCACTTCTCTCAGGGCAACAATTATCTGCAATGTATTGAAATTTGATATTAATGACAACAACAATAGCTTGGATCTAACATAACTACGTATATGTGGTGGTGTAGGTAAAGAATGCAACTCATGCACTTTGGACTTGGCATCGCAATCAGGATGCTTATGGAAATGTGGGTGATGAAATTTATATTGTAAGACAACCTGAAATCTGTGCTCATATGACAGCCTTCCTGTGAAAAATAAGGGGAGAAATCTCTTTTGTTGAAAGCAAAAGTAAGCGGGCACACATACACAAAACATCCTATTCTCTACTTTACAGATGAAAAAGATCTACCTCTTCAAACATCTAGCTATCATTGCCACAAGCAAAATATTTGCATAAATATTATTATGTAATTTAAAAAGGTATTTTACTTTTCCATAGAGACATGTTGATATTCCTTTCTTTTTTTGTCAATTGATCACTTGGTACTAACACTCGATAATCTCAAAAATCTTAGAAGAATTAATAACATCGGTTGTAGACTATAGAACCTCAATACAGCAAAATAGATTAGACTAAAAGTGTGGTCTGATAGACATTATGGCTTTGAGTGGATATCGGAAAAACCATTTAGGATGCTCATGCTCAATGCAGCACATTTATACCTCTGTTCATTAAATCACGACATTACCAGCAACACAAACCAAAGTTAAGTTGTTGCAGTTAGACAATCAGCGAACATTTGATCCTCATCTTATAAGGAAAATTGTCCTATGTTTGAGACATTCCATCTAGTAATTTTACCAGTTAAATGTTATGCATTTTCACCAACCAACCTAAAGTGTCATCTGCTTCTTTTGCAGTTATTGCTTGATGCACTGTTGTTGACTGTTTTAGTGTTAAAAGTGGAGGTTTGCAAATAAATAGAATTAGAAACCAAGTTATTATATCAATTGTTTACTTAACACTCTTAACATCAATATGAACAGAATAACACACGTATACAGTGCCTTATCCAAAATGGCATTAAGTAAGCTACCTTATACTTTAGGCTCTTCCATTTTTTTAAGAAAATGCTTCCTTCAAGCATTAATAAAGCAATGCTTGTACCTATACGCAAAGCAATGTTTGTACTGTTCATTGTTTTTTTTTTGTCTCTAACCAGGAGAATGGTAGACCTGCCAATTGTCCCCAAGGAGACCTAGGGTCGAGTCGGAGAGACTGCCCCTATAAACCTGGGCCTAGCGCAGGCACCCACAGACCACGCTAAGCAAGTAAGCTGAGTTTCAAACCTGGGTGGGCCCCTATAATAGAAGACAGCATCTTCCGGAATGGGACGTTCTCCGTTCGGCCTAGCCCGATGGGCTTGTACTGATCATTGTGATACAATAGAAAGATGGGTTGCAAGGGAAACCACCATACACACTAGGTTTGAGGGCAATAAAAGTCCCAAAATCTAAAACCAAACTGTCCTAACTACAATATCTAGCAAAAATATATCATATTGCTATCTCGTGCAAGTACAAAAATTAAAATGCCATTATGGTGGATACAGTCTACATAACAAGAAGCACCAATATTGTAAAAGAAAAAGGTTATGTTTTTGTAGGCACTATGTCATGGCAAGGGTATCATTGCTGTCATTGTTGCACAGGCTACCCCATCCATCTGAGGTTTGGGCTTTTGGACCTCAATCTCTCACCTATCATTCTCCCATTGTTGTCAGAAAACGCTAGGGTCAACATGGGGATTTTATCACTTTGCAGCAGGTTATAGGGGCTTCAAGGCGGCGTGGGATAAGGGGCATTCATATCGCCCCCATTATCTAGCAAAAATTGCCCCTAAATTTGGTAGGAACTTTGTGAGAAGTCAGAATTCCACCCCATTGTTGGGAGCTTTGACTATGGAACTTTGCCCCCTAGGGTTTTGGCCCATTTTAAGACAACCCAGATTGTTGGATTTCCAAAAAATAAGCAGAAAAGTATAACTTTAAGACAACCCAGATTGTTGGATTTCCGAAAAACGAGCAGAAAAGTATAACTTTGACTTGCCAAAATGAGGTGATTTGAGTGTCCCTTATACAACACCCTTGAAAGCCAACTATGGTGGCACTCCCGCTGTTCTTTCGCCACTTGACCAAGCTTGTGCCTGCCCTAGCCACTGTTTAGGTGGGACTGCTACAAGAGGACTGGAGGAGCAGGAGGCTCCCGGCACACGGTACAGAGGGCCCCACCCCATTAATCCTAGAACTTATGGACGTGGTTGATATCTAAACTCAACTTTCTAGACTTGAACGTTGTCTGCAAAAACAGATTGACGCACACAGCCACCCGATCAGCCCAATAAAAAATCTATCTGGAGTGCTTTTATTAGAATTTATGCTGTCCTTTTTCCATATTAAAAATAAGGTTTCAATTCGATCAAGTTTCCATGGAAATCTCTACAAACCAAGGCAATTTATCCCTCAGAAGTGTGGCTTTCTATGAAATGGGATCGGGGGATAGATGGCCACAAAAGGCCTCTACCATGCAGACTTAGCAAATGGATAGGACTAGAACAAGGGTTTGAATGATTCTGGTCAGTTACAGAAAAGACACTTGGGAACAGGGACTCCTAAATGAATAAGATGATGGACCAAGCAAAAAAGGTGTTCTTGGGTTTTACGGGAGATTCTTAGACTAGCAATAGCAATTCATTGGCTTGGAAGGCTTTGGACGTGTTCCACTACCAATTTTTTTTTCTCAGAAGTCGATTTAGTATCTACCATCAAACAAAAAATTACTTTCTCAAATGAGTTTTTTTCTCTTAAAAATGAACAACATAAGGCATGTTGGAGTTATAGAAAATTGAGTTTTTTTCTCTTAAAAAATGGACAACATAAGGCATGTTGGAGTTATAGAAAACTGTAGCAGGCCCAAAATGTTGGAGTTATAGAAAATTGTAGCAGGCCCAAAGGAAAAAATAAAAAGATTTCCAAATTTGAGGAAAGATTAAAAGAAGACAAGGATATATACTCGTCTGCTACCAATCTGAACAGCTACAAATTACAACCCTATATCTTGATTATCATTATCATAAATTATTGTTGATACTCTATTGGGTAATTACTAGAGATATAATAATGTATTTGATAATTATTAAAGATATAATAATGTATTTGGTAATTATCAGTGATAAAATAATTCTATCTTGATTATCATAAATTATTGTTGATACTGTATTTGGTAATTACTAGAGATATAATAATGTATTTGATAATTTTTAAAGATAAAATAATGTATTTGGTAATAATTAGTGATAAAATAAAATAAAAAATCATTTTTTCATAGGTATTTTTTATTTGAATATTCATTATAATCAATTATTATTGATGTTGTTTTAAATAATAGTTATATAGTAATATAATTGGTACATTATTGTTAATGGAATGATTATTATCATCCACATTCAGGTTCAATTCCCGTTGTTAATATGTTGAGCTATCGGGTTCAATTCTTGCTACTGACAGGTTCAACGAGTATATTATTGTAACTTTAATAACATCTCATAAACTTTATCAGAACAACTATACTTTGTTAAGAGTTATCAACATGTCACTTATAGGAATTGAACTTGGGTGGGGAGGTTAATAACCAATCCTCCCAACCACTCGAGCTAGACCCAATTGACATTTACATATTTGAGCAACAAAATGCTTAGTGATATATTTCATTTAATAAATGATAAAACAAAGAAGCTTTGATACCAATTGATAAAACAAAGAAGCTCTGATACCAATTGATAAAATATGCATAAGAACAACAAGATGGCGGAAAAGACTCACTAGCCAACAACATTTGTATTCACACCAATGGTACATATTTATAGTACAATGGGTGATGCCACCTCATAGAGAGATTTGCTCTAGATCCAAAAATCATGCATGATGACTAGGCTAGACAATTTTAACTAAATCATTAGTCATCACTTGAGGATATATTACTAATATCCTAAATGAATAATACAAATATATGTGACAATTTAGACTTAGTGATTGGTTAAGGTAAGCCATAAGCTAACAATCCCCTCTTCAATCACAAGTCCGATCAATAATACCAACAATAAAGCATAAATTGGTATCAATTCCAAGTCTTCATATTGAAACTTCTGAGCTGAGCTTTAATGAAGAACTGCCTGAAAAACTGCCAATTTGGATGTTGAATTGTTCATCTGAAATGAACTGGAAGAGAGTTGAGATATGGAAGTGAACAACTGCAATATCTTAACATTCTCTGATTGCCTGACAATTTGATCATTTTTCCAAGTATTTGAGCTAGAAGAATTTGATGTCTTCTGCTAATTGGTGAACATGTAGTTTCACCACTCTACTATCAGTGTGTCACTGAAGTGCTCTTTGAATTTGTGGTTTGGAATAGCCACTAACTAGTTGATACCATGTATATGATGGTTTTTGGATAACCACTAACCAATCTTGACACTTTTAGGTGTCCAACAACATCCCAATCTATACTGTGTATGATTCAATTGCAAGTCATTGAACCATAATCCTTCCAAAGTCTGCCATCTCTGGAAAATCTCAATATGTAATCATGTGAACTATGATGCATGCAATTTGTTCACTTAATGTAAACTCCAATCTGATGAGAGCAAACAAAGAAAAGTGAATCAACTTCTAGTCTGATACATCCCTGAAAAATGCCTAACAACTCAATCAAATGCCAAGCTGCAATGCAGAAGGATCCTCTTGTCCTCTGCTAGGTTGAATGACCATCTATGTGAACCAAACGTCCACATCATTGCTCTCGAAATTAAAATCAACATCCCAATTATGTATGATTCAACTTAAACTTATTGAACCATAATTTTGCTAAAGTCGGTCATCTACAGACCGCAGTTGCCCATTTGGCAAATTTCATGCCCATCTAGCATACTTGATGTTTGTTGTTGTCGAAACTTTCTATCTGACAACCATCTTCAATTCCATCATCAATTCCCCCCTTTGTTAGTTGAAAGGAGAGACCACAAGTGTTTTCGTGAACCATCGTCATTGGAATTTTGAATTCACCCCCTTAAGGTACATGAGAGTTTCATCATTGTACTCCCTCCTTTTATGCTCAAGAGAGTACCATACTTGTTCCATTTGAGTACAACACAAAGTGGGCATGTGGAAAAAACCACATGTTATATCATCCCGTGAGGGCCATGCTCGAAAGCTACACCATAAGGGGACCACTTATGTGAGGTACAAAAAGGCTATGTGCTACAAAGATTGATCTTCACTCGAGATTGAATTCTTTGGTAAGACTTATATAATTGCTTGGTTGTTGATGACCACTGCCAAGGATCAATCCACTCATAGTGAATATTCAATCTTGTAGGTTTCTTTAGTGTTGAACATTTGTCTGAAGAATGGTTATGCTTGCCACAATGCTGGCAAGAATGGAGATCAAAACACTGATTCTCCTTGTGACCAACTCGATTACAATGTCGACACTTTGCATTTTGATGCTGAACTGGAACAGGTGAAAGTGAATCTTCTTGAATGAATCCAACACTTTGGAACTTGTTTGGTCTGGAATAATTAGGAATATGAAAGGTAACTTCCTTTTCATATCCAAGTCATGTTCTATTCTTGTCGTAGATGATTTCTTCCCGATGTTTGATGATGGGCTTGGAAAGAATATTCTGAACTCGCTGCTTTAAAATCTGTGGAAGTGGATTTATTGTATGTTGTTGCAACATTGAAAGGCTTTCTTCACTAAACTCAAAAGAAAACTATTGAAATGTAGGTTCATGAATAGATTCATCTTTGCCTGCATCTGCAATTGTCTTGCTAAGTTGCGCCTTCACTGACTGTTGATCAAAAACATCATCTTAGAGAGGGTTGTGCTGAACAAAAAATAGTTTAGAACACTTCATTGGTTGTTGATTTTTGAGATCAGTCAACTCATCATTCAATAGTTGAGATATAGATTGAAGAAGTCTAACTTTAGCTTGTGTCACTTGTAAACAAGTTAGCATTGATTGAAGAGTTTCTTTGTTCAATATCACTATGTTGTCTTCAGTGGTGTTTATTAGAGTGTTCAGTCACTCTAATAATTCTAGATTTCGAGCCATTAAAAAAAAAAAACACTAAATGAGATCTCCTTTTGCAGGTAGATCCTGATTACAATTTGACTCGACAGAAGAAGGCTTATCTGCAACTCGCTCACTTGAATCGCTCGCTTGAACTTCACACTCACTTGATTTTGTTTCACGCTCCCTTGAACTTTTCTTGCTTGAACTTGCTTCCATGAAGTTGAGGATGTCGGTTACTACTGAAAATGCACCAAAAACTAATTACAATGATTTGAGTTAAACTACTCAAACTTTTCAATTTCGATTCAAAATGACAATAGCCTCTTGGGTGTCGGGATTGTTATCGCACAGTTTGTAGCTAGGTCAAGTGGCTATGAGATAGAAGGCCAAACTGACGTAACATGAACCTATCCCACCCAATGTTACCACGATGGGGAGGTTCTTTCTCTTTAGGGAGGTTAGGCCCAGGGAAGACGTCCCCAGTAACCTGGAGTTTTGAAGAGGCAAAGGTTTAAAAGTCAAAGTAAAGTTCCCCCTTCACAGGTCACCACCAAAGCAGATAGTTCGGCTAAACAACCAATAATGAAGTGTAGGCCCAAAGAAGAACACCTGCCCGGAACAAAGCAAGACCAATATATATGCAAGCTATGATTCAATGGGTTAGTACCTCAATAGACTATCTGATATCAACGTATAAGCAATTGCAACAATAAATATTGACGAAGTTAATGTTTGTTAATATAGCAATGAAATAATGTTACTTCACCAATAAATATCAAGATGATGTAGCAATCAATGTATCCAATCAATCCTCATTCAATAAATGCATCAAACCACGATCCAATTGCTTAATATATAAAAATTGTTGTGTCAAGATGAAATAACCAAGGGTGACGTTAGCCTTTAGGGTTAGTAGTTAGTTAGGGTTTCAATTTATAAGAGGTTTTGAGAGTTGTTTCAATCACTTTCACTTCAACGTTGGAGGCTAAAGATTAGTGCCTAGGGTTATGGAGTCAAAAGGTGAAGGATGCACAAGTTGAAGGGGATGAGATTCAAAGGACAAGAGGGAAAGGTTTCAAGGTGTTGCAACAGTAGGGCCTTAAAGACAGAACCCTAGGGGAGAGAGGCTCACTTTGGTGTTGCTTAAGCAAGGCCTCGTGCTCTCTCCTCCTTCCCGGCAAACAACTACTCAAAGACAAGTAAAATCAAGATAGGAGAGTTTGAAGAGTGAGAGTGTTGCGAAAAACGACCCTAGGTGTAGATAACCTAGGTATGGGACGTCCTCTTCCTCTTCAAGTTTAAAGGTACAGCTAGCTTAAGGGAAGAACAAAGAAAGAATGTAGCAATGGCTAGGATCTCTTCTTCTTCTTCAATGGCTAAAAGGTTTTTCTATCAGGGGACATGAGACAATGACCTACTTGTGTGTTTGTCCCCTAGGGTTTTGATTCAAAAATATTTATAAATAGATGCAAGAAATTAAACTACAACCATTCAATCAAGAAGTTTTGCTGAAAATACTTACAAATCATCAAGAAAATAGCATGCAAGCCCTAGTTGTAAACCTTCCTTCAAGAAAAACACCATAAATTGCCAAAAATCTCCTCTCCAAACAAGTGCGCCTTCCTCAAAATAGCCAATAACCCTAATAGGGCACAAAAATCAGACCTCACTTGGAGAGTGAGTGATGAGTTATGTCAAAACGAGGCTAAAACTCCTCAATATATAGTGTATCAATGACCTTAATTAATTTTAGGTCATAAAAAATGGCCGACAAGACCAAAATACTATTTTTACATTAAATTGTCAAATTAAAACCCTAACTGCGTTGTAATAAAGGTAAAATCCCCTTCAAGGGAGGTGCTAGCCCCTTTTAGGGCAGATGAGACATCCAAGAGAAAAACGTTAGCCCCCCAGGGGCTTCTCCAACATGCCACACGTGTCACTGCTGCCCAGTCTACCTCCAAGGATGACCATGAAGCTGGATGACATCATGGTAAGGATGGGGACGCTTTGAGCCTTCCAAGGCCAACGTTCCACTGAAAATGGGTCATTCCCCCTAGGCCGGGCTCTGCCAAAGTGCCTCTGGTGAAACCTCCTCTTCTTCTCCAGTGCAAAACCTCGGTCAAACATTGTCCTGTCTTTGCCCCTCTGACGAGGTCTCAACAACCATCTGATGAGCTCTTCAGTCCCATGGAGGTCCGAACTAATCATCTCCCCATGTGTACCGGTCCAAATGGTACCTGTCCGTCGGGAATGGTCCTGCACATCAAAAACTATGCCCTCTATGGGCTCATTAGTCACAGGGATCATAGCAATGTCAATCACATTTCATCATTAATATTATCAAACATATGCATAAAAACCTTGATATATCGTTCAATAGCTCAAAGATATTAAAAAAAACAACAATACAAGATCGAAGAAA
This sequence comes from Picea mariana, assembly GCA_032191745.1. Classification (NCBI taxonomy): domain Eukaryota; kingdom Viridiplantae; phylum Streptophyta; class Pinopsida; order Pinales; family Pinaceae; genus Picea; species Picea mariana. The sequence continues at coordinate 1,560 of JASDQU010400362.1, read as the reverse complement.
AGGACAAGACATCCTATTGGGCTAGCATCCACAAGAGAAGGGAAGTTCCCAAGAAGGTTTCATCCAAGCCATGTAAACGAGGTGATGTGGCTAGGGGATGTCCAAACAAATGGGTAGAGTGAAAGCTAGGGATGCATAATGTTATCTGTGGGTGCCTTTGTAGAAGGCGAGCTGTACCTGTCATGGATGCAATTTTTTCCAAGCCCGTTCTTGCCTTTATTTTTTCTTTATTTGTTTTTTCTTCTTCTTTTTCTTTTTATTCAAGATCTAACTGGATGACACTGCCTTGGCATGGTCACCAGAGCTGACAGTGTTACCCACAAGTACTTTCACAGAGATGAGAAGGTTGGCTTGTGATGAGACCCCCTTTCCCTTGGCCATGCAACCAAAGGTCACTACCCTGGTGTGGTAACCAGATAATGGCAATGTCATATTGTTAGGTACCCATGAACCTAATAGGCTAGCTCATGATGAGACCCCCTATCCTCTTGGCTAGGTCTTTTTTATTATTTTTCGGGTCCCTCTTGTTTCTTGCCGAGAATCTTTTTATTGCCTTCTCAGGGATCCCCGAGCGAGGCATCTCGAGGTTTTATTTCTAGGCTTTTATCTTTTACCAGTTGCTTTTACCTTCTGGGCCTTTAGCCCCTTTTTCCCACAAGATAAGGTGCAACCCTACAAATAGGTCAATCCAATGCTCGAACAAGGGTAATGGGATAAATGAGCGGGAGATAAGATGAAAAAGCGGTAGTATGATGGGAGCGGACGATGGCTCTTCAGAAATCCCCCCGATGGAAAACCAAAACCCATGGGTACAGGCTTGCTAGGACACCTTGTCAATCTCCCCAATCATGGTCAAGTGGGTTAATGTAAGATCCAAGCAATCATCAGAGATAAAAGGAGTCAGATGCATATATCCAAAGGTTATAATGATCAAAAGTGATGCATACCATGATACCTGGACCAATTACCTCATGGAGCAAGAGCCTTCTCTGATACAAGACCAAGCCAATGGTGATGGATGTTGCTGCTGCTGACAAGACGAATCTGATGAAA
>JASDQU010400361.1:0-10845 GCA_032191745.1 Picea mariana | reverse complement strand
ATCAAACATTGGAGTCTGATTTAGGGAGTGTCCAAGTCCAGTATCGTGAAATTTATCCGAGACCCCCCTCTAACATAGGGGATAAACACGAGGTCGCGTGCGAAAAGGTAGCGGAGATAACCCCTCCAAAGCTGGACCAATCGTAGTGGAGAACACATATAGAGGGCTTGTTTTGGGATTTCATCGATTGCATTTGCCACAAGGCTTCGTGGGTCTCGAATCCGTTCAAGGTCCTCAGTTGTCTTCCAGACCACTTGCTTTTGATACCCTTGACAGGTTTTAGGCTCGATACCCTACTCATTATGGTCTACTCGACTTTCGACTGTACCCACCTGGTGACTGCTCGCGCACTGGAAACCTAGTTGCCTATCTTTTTTAGGGACATACATAGGTGAATGCGGGGGTATATCATGGTTCCTAGGACAAACATAAGGCTACGCTTTGCAGAGTATACCCAAAGGGTGCTTCCATTTTCAAGTTGCACTTGCACCGGTAAGTTGCTCTAGTGTTAGTTGTTATAACTGTTCTTCCAATTAATTTAGTGTTTGCGTGTCTTATCTTCTAGGGATTTTTTTTTAGTGCATGTTGTTTTTGAACGGTTAGACTACCCTAGTGTGTTTTTGATCTTCTCACACAGTGGAGTATCACGAGCTCCGCCAGTCACGAAGGCTTCTTGGCCTACCGCCGATTACACTGGAGCCACCCCCGCCACCACTAAGGTGAAAGCTAGACCAACAAGGGTCTTTTGAAGTGACCGGGTCACAAGAAATTGTACCTGACCAACATCCAGAGGAATCAACCGTTTTAGAGCTTGGAGCACAAGATTTTGGTCTGGTTGAAAACTCCACCACTGATCTTTCGACACCCACCATCGTATCGATTCATCCTTACGAGTGCCAGACAGTGTCACACGTAGCAATGAAAACAAATGCCGTTACTCCTTCTGGGAATTCTTCAATTCCCACTATGGTTGTCACCACAGGAGAATTTCCACCTCCTAACCCACCGTCACCGGTTCGAGCCACCATGGTCTCAACCACCTCTACATCACACAATGGTCTGATCCCGTCTTTGGCGGTGGCCACAACCCCTTTCACACCAAGTGCGACAGGCCCTTCGTTTTCATACGTGATGCCTAGTTTAGGTACAAGTCCTATACTTTCCTACTCCACTTCACAGATTTCAGGTCTGGGGGCAGGAAGCTCTAACGCTCCTTTGCAAGGACACATGGGGGGAACTCCTTCTCCTTTTAACACTTTTTCTTATGGGGGAGGTCATATACCTCCTTCGTCCCCTTCACTCAATGGCTCGCATCAACAAACCGACGGGCAACCTGCACACCATAGTTTACTTGGAGCGGGGAGTCAAGGACCACCTTCGCATAATATGCCGGTAGGTTCGACATCATTTTCTTTGTTCGGTGCGTTTGGTAACAACGCCTTCTCGTCAGCTACTTTCCCAACTGGGGGCAACCCTGGTTTCAAACAACCTATTCCTATGCAGGGTACTATTCCTGCACAGGGGGCACACCCAGGAACTTCTTTCGCAGCAGGGCCTTGGAATTCTTGGCAGGGATCAGTTCTGTTGTCAGGAATGCCGATCTGGGGTAATTATTTTCATAATCAATGGAACCTCAAAAAAAACACTATGCCTATCCCCACGGGACCGACATGGAGCAATCCTTCCCAAAGTCCTTCGAATGTAATGCATGCCCAACCATCTATGTCCTATTTCGGAAATCCTTCGATGATGTCTCCTCACACGCAAAATCCATATGCTGGCCATGGACATGGTTTCTACCAGAATCTGGGCCAGCAATCGAACTTTTCCTGGCAACCTGGTGCCAGTCAAACTCCAGGCCCCTTTTTCCCAGGTTATCACCAACAATCCAAACTACCCTTCCTGACAACCTTGCATTTTATAGACTTGATAAGGTTTTTGAATGACCCTATCTGTCACGATCCGCGTTGGCCTCCTATGTTGACGAAGTTGCCTTTGGAAATCCCAAAGTTCAAAGCGAAGCCTAATGAAGATCTAGGAGGTCATGTGACTACCTTCCATCTTTGGTGCTCATCTAACTCGTTGAAAGATGACTCCGTACAATTGCGATTGTTTCAACGTACTCTCATTGGGAGTGCCACAAAATGGTACATTGAGCTCGACCGCTCATGATACTCTTATTTCGGTGAACTAGCGATGGATTTACTAAACCATTTCCAGTTGCCTGTGAGATACGACGTTGACACCGAATTGCTGACCAATTTCTCACAAACTAAAGCGGACGATATCTCTGATCACATTCGAGAATGGAGACACAAAAAGAGTTTAATTAAGGTACCTGTCCCACTAGCATTCCTACTCGAGTGGTTTCTTAAGTCTTTGGTCCCATAGTTATCCAAATACGTTGCGATGTCGAGAGTATTTTCCAAAGAAGACGCCATCATGAGAGCTCAACAACTTGAGCTAATGTATTCTCAGTCTGGTTTATTATACGAGATCTTTCTAGATGCACCATGCTCAATACTTGATAACACCAGACAGAGAGCTGGACCACATGTCGATGATATTGTTGGTTCAACAAAAACAAAGCCCGCTGAGCAATTGACGAAGCAGTTTCTGCAGTTGTCTATACAACACACAACGGCCAACCAAACTACTGCTTTGGCTGCTCCCCCTACCAAAATGTCGGATGTACACACAGTGCAATCGACTAATCCAAAGGCCACCCAACAACCTGAAGGAAAGAAAAAACAACGAAAGAAGGGTAAGGGGGATAAAAAACCTACCGATAATGCTGGCGGGGACAACATTGAGAAACGAAAGGCGAGGTATCCATGCAACTTATGCGCGAAAGACCACCCGACCCATCTATGTCCTCGGCTTGCAGAAGCCCAAAAGTTTGTGATGCAACAACAACTTGCTGTGTTAACCAATCCATTTCAACATGGGCAAAATCTAACCCAAGCCTCTGCAAGCACGAAAGGGGGCAACCAAGGACCCTCTCCGTCTTTGAACAACCCCGCATCTGCGAAGGTATATATGGTGAAGGGTGATTCTTTTATATCAACTAGAGCACATGAATATAGTAAACCAAGCACTTCTGAGAAGGGCAAAGAAGCCGAACTCCCATCTCTTCCTCTATAAATTGTGAAGATGTTGGGCAAAACAATGACACACATCCCCAAAGGCACATTCAAAAAAGCTTCTCACAACCCAAACGCAAGGGCCGCCCAAAACTATTGTGTGGTGGAAGATTTATCACAAACCCCTTATGCGATGTCTGCTTTGGAGGTCCTCCAAAGTTGCCCTTCTCAGAGGAAAGCCTTGTTAACCTATTTAGGATCTACCGAGACTTGTAATCTGAGTACAATCATGCTGGATACAACCGAACTAAAACCTAGTCTTCCTTACCATGTAGCATTTCAGATAGTAGTGGCTTATCCCACAAAAACGTTTACTCGGAATATCTTCCGCACTATGGTTGATGAGGGCGCCTTGACATGCGTTATGTCGTTGGCATGTTGGAAGGCCATTGGCCAATCTGTTTTGTCTCTGTCACCTACTTTCCTCACTGCTATCTATGGTCCTTCATTCCGATCACATGTTATCATTCCCTCTTTCCTCGTGCAGTTAGGAGGGAAGACCGTGTGTGTCGAGGTAGAGGTAGTCGATGCGCCCCTCAACTATAACCTCTTGTTAAGAAGGAGTTGGATTTATGCCATGCAAGCTGTGGTTGCTACAGTTTTTTGGGTCTTGTTGTTTCCACACGAGGGCCGGATAGTGACCATCGATCAATTGTCTTTCTCCAGACCCGACCCTTCATTGGGGGCATCCACGGTCCCGATGATTGATAATCCTCAACCAGGTGTAGTCAACGTAGGGGTTGGTTTGTGCCCATCTTTGATGGGTACCTTCAATTACCTACCCCCTCAAGGCGATATCAAGTTTATATCCAATCACCATAAGGTTGAGATTTTTCAAGTTTCATCATTCCGCACGACTTATTTCAATGATCCGTGGATACTTCCTTCCCCATCGGCCACGACTGATGGGACAGGGCACCCGGGCATGTCCATGCCCTTGTCCATAGCTAAGGTAACGTAATCTTTAGTCTATCAAGCTTCAGCCAACACTGATCCAAATCCTGCACAAGAATTTGATCCACTTATAGAGCCTATTTGGGCTCAGGGTTCTCTTGCTGACACCGATTCATTAGACTTAGTCTTACCCTCTGATGAAGCTATAACTGAAGCAATGACTAGTCCGGACAAACCCTGGGATGATCTTCATCACAGATCATACTTCCTCCCAGAGTTAAGCAGAATCGAAGTAGGGGAATTCAATTTGACTATGACTAGAGATATGTGTTGTCCTATCAATCCTTTGGCTACTTGTGCTATTTATGCCAAGGGTAATATGGAAAGTATCGCCGAAACGGTACATATAAATCTCTCCAAAACCCCTGATGTCGTAGACAATGTTTTCGTCGGAGCATACTGCTCCCCCGAGGAGATACCCATCATCGACCCACAAAGTGTTGATCATGAGATAACTTTGTTGATTTTCAAGCTTGCTTTGAGATCCGAAAGCAACATCCGGCGAGACTACATTTATGATTTTCAATCTCATCCGAATTAACTGAGAAAAGTAACCTCTATGGGTCTTCTTTTAAGCCCTTTTCAGACCCTCTAAACATGAAAATATTGCCGAGTGATCTTGTGGCCTTTCACACTCGTTAAACTGAAATTTGAAGTCACGTCTGTCTGACAGTAGTTTACCCCTTTTTCGGTCCGGACAGTAAACTGTACGAACAAAGGTATACTCTATGGAACTTCAGTTCTCTAGAAGAGTACTCTTAGGTATCATTTTAACCCTTTTTCGGGTCTGAGGGACTAAAATTACGAAAAAGGAACCCCCACGGAGTCCATAGTTAAGCTCTTTTCAGACTCCCTAAAATTGAAAAGATCGTCGAGTGAACTTATTCTTTCACACTCGTTAAAATGGTCCAAAAGAATATTCCTGATGGAGTCCATAGTTAAGCTTTTTTCAGACTCCTTAAAAATGAAAAAATGGCCGAGCGATCTTGTCTTTATCACACTCATTAAAATGGTTTTGAATAGACATCTTGTCGGTGCTAGTTTACCCCTTTTTCGAACCGAATAGACTACCTTCAAAAAAGGTACCCCAATGGAGTCTCTGTTTATGTTTTTTTAGACTCTCTAAATATGAAAAACCACCGAGCTTACCTTCTTTGGGCTCGTTAAACTTACATCGAAGGATGTTACCATTGTGTGTTTTGTTAACCACATTTGCATACCTTATACGCCAACTTGTAGCACTTTTCTTCTGCGTCTTAACACCCTTGGCCCCTAGAGGATTTTTCCTGAGTATCATTATTCTGAACATCAGTCTTGTCCTTGCGCCTTGAACTTGTATGTTTGTAACACTCGTTCCTCCATTGTAACGTAACATTCCTTTATTATTTTTTCCAAAATGATTGAAAAAGACAAAAAAATCAAATATACCCCAAAAAGAGGAAGGGAAAAGTATTTTCTTTATTGGCAGCATAATGAGTCGCCCTTGGATAAATCACATTTGTCTGTTTGTTCGTCAAACTATGGGATGTAATACGACCTTAGGAAGCTATTCTCGCTACATAGAGTTGTGTCCTCCTCCATTTGATTATTCTTCCAAATATATGGAGAGTTTGCTTTGCCTCCTGCTTCGTAAACTTATGATTAATGCCATGCTGCCTAAGTCTCATCATTTGTCATGCTGTTGTCCAAGGGAAGTTTCTACCAAGCCTGAGTCGGCCCCTCTACAATTTGTCTCTTACCCTCATACCCGACCATCCTGAACGTCCAATCAAGTCTTTGTTTGAAATCAATGAAGCCTTCAGTCCGATCATCAAGATTATCTAGTCCATGACCGATGAGCCATTGAAGACCTCTGGGTAGTGAAGTCGTACACTCATATTACACTCCTACCCAAGTTTTGAAGATTTTGAAGTTGTTTCTCGAGCTCTGAAGACCTCATCTCCATCCATCAGGCCTTATCAGCTTCTACGAAGATGGATACTCTACATGTATATCTTTTTGATTTCGAGATGTAGCTCCGCTGTGTACTGTTCGTGGCTACACTTTATATAGTTATATGACATGGATCTATAGTGTATTTGATTGGTAGCAATGCGTTTATTCTATCCCAAGCATGGGTATGCTCGCCTCGGTGAGACATTTGTTATTTTGTAGATGGCGCATCCTGGTTCCTAGGCTCACTTGTTCGGCACATCAGTAAAGATTGGTAATGTATTTCGACCATCATATGCTCTTCTGACCTCACACATTAGGGGGCATCTATTATAACCCTAATTTGCACCATACATGCTTACCTGGCATCAGACCATCTCAGATCTCTTCTTTGCCAAAGCACTGCTGAACTACTCTTTAAAAAACCTCTTTTATAAGGTCCCATGTGCCCTACTCCATTACTACATGCGTGTACACGCTAGATGACCTCAAACAACCCGCGTGGACCGATAAAAGCACGAAAAAAAGGAAAGTTGCCGACGGAAGACACAACTTTGGGTGAGTTAACTGAAACTCCTGGCCATGCATGGTTGAGGGTTCATCCAAATACCTAGCTTCTTCTAGCCTATAAAATAAGGGTTAGGGGTCCCATTTGGAAGAGGAGAATAAGAGTAAAGAAACTCTACCCAATTGCACATTCCCATTGTCCCAGCCCTTTAGCCATCCTTGTGCAAGAAGAGATACAAAGCAAAGAAGTTGGAGGACATTTGAAGAGGAGCCCAGGATCAGGATTCGCAGAGCAGTGGCTAGTCTTGACATTGTAAGTTGATTCATTAAAGTTAATAATAAAGAAATGATTTTCCCGTCCCACTATATGAGTTCTTCATAGTTCAGTAAATATATGTTTGAATCTCTAACCCATTAATCTGTAGGTAAAATGCATGTGTAGTTTGTTGCTTGTTTTGTATGTAGGTCAACCTTGGGAGGAGAGCTGCCAACAAGCGGTCAAGAGGGAAGAAGGATTGACATTGACCATCCAGAATAAGGCATGTTGGTCTAACCATGTATTCACTGAAAATAAATGGGGATTAGGTCTGGGGACGAAGGTAGAAAGTAGGTTTATTTTGGTCATATCTGCATGCATAATATAACCCTATTTTCTAGTCCATAGGGGGATTTCCCACCACAACAACTCCCGCATTACTTGAATTTGGCGAAGTGTTGGGAAAACTCAACAAAGGAGAAAAATACTAATGAAAAAGAGAAAAATAAAACAAGAGAAGAATCTTATGGATAGTTAAATGAAAGCAAATATTGATCATGAATGTGGATCAACATCTGGCTCCAACTACGAGAAAATGACCCCCTGCGGGTTGCTGAGAATCCAAAATCTTCTTCCATTGGGAAAAATGGAGTCAAAGGGAAAATAAGAAGGAAAAAAACCTAAAAATATGTATAACGAGTACCGAGAGTGACTATGTACAAATTTTAACTAAGGGGGGTATGTAGAAAACATATCTTATTTCAGACATACACTTAGACTCAATCAGATTGTAGCCTCCTACAAAGTTTCAACTGCCACTCTACTGTACTTTATGAGAAGAAACACTAATAGAATAAGTTCTGAAATAAAATAAAGCGGAAATAACTCTTTATTAGCAGATAAAATCACACATTTGGCACCAAAATTCTGGGCTATGCACCAAGAAGAAATAACATAAAAGAAATGATAGCTTAAGGAGTAATTTCTTATTCATCTCTAGGGAAAATTAGAGATTCAAAAATATCAACATGAAATACACAGACTTATCTCACTCTCTAGCACAATATCTCTCTATAAAATAGTGCCAAACTGTGTTTTGAACATAATGCCTTGGTTGTACGGCCCAATACAGTCAACAAACAACCACAAAACACCTAAACAATCGTGCCTAGGAGTTGTTGTATAATACAGTACCCTGATGTACAAAATACTCCAACAAAACTATCTTTGAAATCATGACAAACTATAATAGAGATGGCTGCCTCGATTTCCATGCCTTTGTCTTGTTGTACGACATTCACTATTGTATGACCCTTCTTGTAGCAGCTGTAGGAACAATATTTAATGCTGCAATTTATCTAGAGATGCATGCCAATCCATCACCTAGGGATGTGTGCCAATATCCCTTGATGCTGCTTCTCTTTCCTCCAAGCTAAGAAACCTCTCTTGGAAAATGTGACCCTTCACCTTCCCTCCAAGCTCTCCTCAATATGTGCACCCCTCTCTCCCTCATGAGATGCCTTTATGCAATTTAAAAGTGTAACTTCCCTAACCCTTGATCTTCTAATGAAATTGACGGTCAAGATTAGATCTTGCCCTCATGAGATCGACAATCACGACTTAATCATTCATTGAGGTCACTTAAGTCACTAAAGTGACCCATAACAACACAAAGTCACTTTTACATTTAAAAATTAAAAGACCCAGCTTTATAAAATCACTTTATAAAGTTACTTTATAAAAACGCATTATAAAGTCACTAGGGAGAAATGTGCTTGGTCACTTCCACATGCTGGGTGCCGCCAATGGAAAAGTACCTCCGAGCTACCAATTCTAACACTCCCTCTTAGCGGGAGAGGTACTTCTGGTATCACCACCAGAATCCATTTTCAATTCAACTGTCGTGGCTGCTCCCTCTGTTATAGAAGGCTCTGCTCCCTCTGAACATGAAGCCACTACTCCCACTACACTAGAAGCCTCCACTGCTACCACTGTTGAACCATGAACTAAAGACATGCTCCTAGGAGACTTCACTCTCTCCTGAGCATCCATCTGTGTCGACTCATGCCTGCTGAGTCCTCTGTGAGTCCCGAAAGAGAACTAAGTCCTCGGTATCAACTCTCTCTCCTGTGCAACCTGCCCACTCTCTGACACAAAATCTGAATCCAGAAATCCACTGGACCCCAACACAGGTCATCCCAACAACCTATACAACCTCTCATACCGAACACCAAGCAACACTGTTGTGTCTAGAGTATCTCCCTCTGTATATAAAAATACTATGCCACAGTAGAAAGCCACTCCAAATCCATCAACCTTTAGAGCTGACACTGAGAGTAAGTTAATTGTCATCTCTGAAATATACAACACCCCGACAACCTCCACAAAACCTCCTGACTCTAGTTGGAATCCAACACTTCCAACCCCCTTCACTACAAGTTGTGAGCTGACCCCACTGTCAACAACACAATCTAAGTCTGTTTCTGAAAGACTAAGGAACATTGAGCTCACTCCTGTCATATGCCGAGAAGCTTCACTTTCCACAAACCACACTTAAATGTCCTCGAACACAAGGCAACCACTGCCCACAGGACCAATGATGAGAGAAAACTCCTCATATTTCTCAGGAAAATAGACAATCTCTCTTGATGCTGACACCTCTCGTTCTTGCTTTATTTTCTTCTTGTTCGGACACTGACTAGCGTAGTGGCCAATATTGTGACATGCAAAGCATCTCACTTTTCTCATGTCCTTCTTCTTCTCATTTCTCTTTCCCACAAGAGAAATGTTCTTGTATGCACCATCCACTACCTTCTCCTGAGACCCCTCCTGAATCTCCTCCAGTGTAAAGTCATCCCACAATCAACTCCAGTCAGGGGGCTTCTCTCTCCCCACCACGCACTTCATGAAAACCTCCCACTTCTTGGTGAAGCCTTTGAGGGATATACACACTAACTCTGAGTCTGGAATAACTTCTCCAACAACCGCCAACTCGTCCTTCACCTGTACAATCCAGGTGAGGTAGGAGACCGTGCTATCTCCCTTAGCCATCCTAGTACTATGGAGCTTGTCTAGGAGAGCCATTTTCCGGTTCTCGTTCTTTGCCTCATACAAAACCTTCAGTGCATCCCACTGTTAATATTATGGTAGCTGCGGGAGGTATTTACCTCTATATGTGAACCTGATGAGAATAGAAGACTCCGGGAAGCAAGAGAAACCCTAATGAATTGGCTAATAACCCTAGAAGCCTTGTCGGCTCAAGAATATAATTTATATTAGGCTATTAGCCTCCAAGAGAAGAAGTCGGCCATAATTAATAATAATATACTGAACAGACACATACCCAGAAGGAGAAATCGGCCCCAGTAAACTGGCAGGATTACTATAAATATAGGGCACCAGTTTTTTATTTGTCACATCTTAGGACTGCAGTTTTCCCAGTTGGTGCGCACTGTAGTTGCAGCTGGTGCGCAGGTTTGGAGGAGGGTTGCAGGTGCAACTACAACAACAACAAGTTCAGTATTTGGTTTGGATATCTCTTGGCTAGGGTTTGAAACATCTGATCAGTCTTTTGTGTTGCGATATCCTTGGGGAGAGATGCGCTACTCTTTGTTTGGCTATCTAGCCTAGGGTTTGCTTCCGGAGGAATTCTCAGGTCAAGGTTAAGGTGTTCGGAGGGAGGCTTCGGCCTGTGGTTGGGTGACGAGGGTATTGTCAATGGTAAAAAGAGCACACCATATTCTATATTCTAACATGTTATGGGCCCACACCCCTTCAGTCAGCCTAAAACGCTGGAAGGAAACATAGCCGCTAGATATTGAGCTCGTTGAGGAACTGCCGCTAAGGTTACTAGCAGGAGCAGCTTCCAAAAACACTGCAGCTAGGGTTACCAACAGAAGCCGTTGCAGGAACCCTAAACCTTTTGTTGAGGCACCTTAAAGTGACGAGATTGACCTAATCTCTGGATAGATCAGTGCGCCCTAGCCCAGTGCATCTCCTGGTACACTCAGAAGGCCAAGACGTGAAGTTTGGATTTCTGGTCAAATCTAGGGT
>JASDQU010400360.1:0-10873 GCA_032191745.1 Picea mariana | reverse complement strand
CCAAGAGAGGTAATTACTGATGGGGGGTCACAATTTACAACTCATAGAATCACCACCACCCTGGATAATTATCATATAAAACACAGAATTACTTCTATGTATCATCCACAAGCAAATGGGCAAGTGGAAAGCACCAACAAAGTCCTGGAGGCAATCCTGACAAAGACTGTCTCAACAAACAGACAAAAGGGCTTCTGAGCTCCCAAATGCCTTATGGGCTTACCGCACAACATGGCGTAATACCATTGGCTACTCTCCTTACCATTTAGTCTATGGCAAAGAACCCATCTTCCCAATCGAGTTTGAAATCAAGACTCTAAGGATGGCCCAGGAAATCAGACTGGATCTTACAAAAGCACATAAACAGTGCCTTCAATAGCTCAACGAATTGAATGAAGCACGCATGTCTGTTGTAGAGTGCACACTTGTTATTCATCAATAGAGATCGACCTGACACGATAGTCATATAAAGAAAAAACTATATAAAAAAGGAGACTGGGCGCTCCTTTATGATTCCAGATTTCAGGATTTTCTGGGAAAATTATAGACATGATGGCTAGGACCATATGAAATCAGTGAAGTCCATGATAATGGAACAGTTACATTAAGCACCATAGATGTGTCTGGATTTTCATTTTGGGTCAATGGACACCGGCTACGACTCTATCATCGACTATCATCAAAAGAATCTTTCTACCAGGAGGTAAGTAAGGACCCTACCATTCAAATTTTGGGATGGGAAGGTAATCTAGCCACCCCAACACCATAAATATTGAAATTTACTGACACTGTATATACTGTATATAATTTTTTTTAGTTTTTCATTTTTGATAGTCATTCCAGAAAATCAAAACTAGGGAGGATAACCATGATGAACTCAATTAGCACCCTTTTCTGTTCTGAACTACCACTTCGTCTCATTACCCATACCCTGTCTTCTGCAGAGAAATGAATATGTCATGATTTAGCAGCGGCAATTGGGAAACTATAATGAAATTTATAACATTAACAAACCATCCATTACTTAATTTTGAAATAAACCAACTCATAAATGAACTTAGTTGATCAGGAATCAACCTTGAATTCAAGCAAAATACATACCAGGTTTCTACAAATTCAGATGGTTTGAACGGAACAATTGTTGTTCCTTTTGTGTGCCTGTTGTTCCTTCGAACAAAACAATTGTTTTTCCTTTTGCACGTCTGTTGTTCCTTTGAACGGAACAATTGTTGTTCCTTTTGTGCGCCTGCTGTTCCTTTTAACAGAACAATTGTTGTTCCTTTTGCGCACCTGTTGTTCCTTTGAACGGAACAATTGTTATTCCTTTTGCGCGCCTATTGTTCCTTTGAACAGAACAATTGGTATTCCTTTTCCGTGCCTGCTATTCCTTTGAACGAAACAATTTCTATTGTTTTTTTTTGTACACCTATTGTTCATTTTTTCGTTCCTTCCTTGCTGATAAAACACTAAACCTTTCTTTTGGGGTACAACTTTCACCAAAATAATTTTTCATCAGCATTATTTCTAACGATCCATCATTATTTTGTGGACTATCTCCCATACCTTATCAAATTTCTTTTTGGATCACTTACTTCAAAATTTCTTAAACCTTGTTCATAATCTGTAACCACCATAATTCGTTTCTTTTCCCTTATATATTACACTTAAATGATACCTCGTGTTTATAACTGATAAGGAAAGATCTGTGACACACTTTTACTTGGTATCCTTACACTTCTTTATGCCATCCCTTACTCTTAAGGAGTAGATGAGCCTTCCTTCATACAATAATATAATAAATCAATAGAATTTCTTTCTTTTTCCACCACGATCCTAGGATAATAACCTAAGTGACATTCCCACTATGGATACCACACCAGGGCAATGGCCTTTGACATTCTCTTTTTTTCAAAGGACAAGAGGTCTCATCACGAGCCGACTTGTTCACTTAAGTTACACTCTAGTGAGTGGCATTATCATCATCTGGATACCAAACCAGAATAATGGTATTTTTCGGAAAAACTTAAAAAAATAATAATAATAAAATAATTTTTTATACATCTATCAACAATTTTTTTTCTTTCCTTCTCTTTTCCACAAAGAATAGGGGGTCTCATCATGAGCCAGCCTACCAAGATCATAGGATAATAACCTAAGTGTCATTCCCACTATGGACACCACACCAAGGCAATGGCCTTTGACATTCTCTTTTTTTCAAAGGACAAGAAGTCTCATCACGAGTCGGCTTGTTCACTTAAGTTACAATCTAGTGAGTGACATTATCACTATGGCTACCAAACCAGGATAATGGTCATTTTGGAAAAGACGATTCAAACAAGTATCAAGGATACAGGCTCATCTTCGGGTTAAAAGGAAACCCTGTCGAGGCTATGGACGCCTGCTGGCAACAGTGGCTCTGCCTGTGGTATGGAAGTTACCTTAACACACCAAGTTTCACCATCTCTCTAGATTTCCTTCACTCAATCATGAGGCTATCATTTTGGTTGTATGTAACAACATTATGATATGTGGGATATTATTTAACTGAACAAGATTTAATTTATTCGGAGCATGTATCCTTAACACATTATTTTAGGTATATGTATTTTCAATTCCACAAACACGGATTAACATTTAATGATTACCATTAAATATGTTGTTCAAACATAAATAATTAATCCCCATTGGCGGCCACCGTACAATCATTACTTTTCGCCACCAATACCTACAATCATTACTCTTCCCTACACTGATGGTCAAGGTCAACCTTTTTATTAATAAGGGGAATGGACACTCAAAACACTTCTCGATGCAAATAGTAATGATTGTAATAAATACCTTCATTTAGATACATTTGTTGTCTCTGATAGTTGCTATTCTCGGTAATTTTTCCTCCAAAGCTGGTCTAACCACCTCTGCTAACAGGAACGATAGTTGTCCATATTTTCTCACAAAATGGGTGGCAGAGGTGTGCACAGGGAACCTACTTTACTAAAGCTTACAGAGTAAGTGAGAGACATCCTGCATCAGATGGGGTGGATGGATTACTTCAACCAGCTGCAAGGATATGACATGAATGTCACTCTTGAATTCTTTCAGAATCTGCAGGGGGAAAACTCTATGGTGCGGGGCATACAAATCTCAGTCACCCCAAAAATATTATCAGAGGTCACATTACTCCCTAATACGGGCATTCAGTGGACATGACGATACACAACATTGAAGGAAGCTATGGAAACCTTCACAGACCCTGGGGAAGAATTGGATAAGAAAGGAAAAGGACTCAACCCTAGTACCCTCAGAGAACCATGGAAGGAACTTGCAAGGGTAATTCAACGGTACATCACTTGTGATGGATGATATGATGTAATTCGACCTCACCACCTCAAATTGATATCATATTTAAAACAACGGTTAGTACTTAATCTACATTTCTGTCTGAATGCCATATTACATGAAGTTGCTCTGAGAACACAAAAATCCAAGGACCCTGTTACTGTTATCAGCCACCACAGATTAGTTAAACTAATAAAAATTAAGGCACTGAGTCAAACTCAATTTACCTAGGATAACCTGATTGAGGCCAATAGACCTCCACAACTAGAGCAACCTAAATTATGCCATGAAGAACCACCACAGGAAATCGAAGATAGACAGGCAGAGGAGACTACTACCCAAAGGGAAATCCCATCTCCTCAAACTGAAGCTGAGGTAGATCCTACCCAAATCACAGAGACCCATACCATACAAACATAGGCATTAACAAAAAAGAGGAAGAGTGCAACAACTGCCCCTACAACCATCATTCGGACAAGGAGAAGAAGCAGACGAATTTAGGAAACAACTGAAGCAATTCGGGATACAACAAAATAGCCTGAAGAACTTCATAACTCTATAGAATAGTCTCCATGCAAGAATGCTCAAGGAATTAGGCAAGACCTCACAGAGGAATGATCAGGAAGACACCCAACCGACATTGTCACATCTGACAGAACAATTTATGAAGAGCTATGAGGTAGAAATAGCCCAGGTTTTGGGAAGCTTGGGAACCTCACTTGACAGGGGCACAAATAATCCAGAAATACACCCAGAACAACCCTCCTCTTCGAAACCAATTGAAGATTTTCTTGATATTGAAATGTCTTTTCCTGAGGACAGAGCACACGAAGAACCCCATTTCAAAACAAGAAGCCCTCTTGGATAGACAGAACAATTGGAAGGAACATAGGAACAACCATCTGCTGACCAGAATGAAGAAGGCCTTGAGACCTCCCATAAATAGAAATCAGCCAAAAGCCATAAGAAAATTAGAAAGTTAAAAAAAGAAACTAAACTATTAAATAAAAAGGCTAAGAAGGCTGAAGTATTAAAGCAGAAGGTAGTTAAACTCATGGAAATTATTAAGGAATTGAGGAAACAATTAGAACAGACAGATAAAGCCCACAAAAGAAAGAAGAACAAAAGGGCCAGAGTACAAGGAAGAAACCCTCTTCCTAAAGAAGCAGTCAGTACAAATTCTGTAGTGATACAGACAGACCCTGAAGAAATAGTAGTAGAAGTAGCCTAGAATGAGGAAGCACCTCCTCTAGAGACACAGGAAAATATGATAGCTACATAAGAAATTAATGCTGAGGTGCAAACATCTCAACTCCTTGAGCATAATTCTACCATCAGGAGATTGGAGGAGGACTTGATGCAGTCTCAACAAACCCTGATTCAAAACAAAAGTGAGTTGTTGACTATGGCAAAACACCAAGCACTCCAGTCCCAGAAACAGAGTATTATTGTGGACAGGTTGGAAGCAGAACTTACACAAGTCCATTAAGCATTAACTCAATCTAGGGAAGAGATGAGCTCTATGGAATAATACCAAGCATCTCAATCTCAAGCACAGAGTGTCACCATCGATAGAATAAAAGTTGAACTTACACAAGCCCAACAAGCATTGGTCCAACACCAACATGGAATGGTAAATAGAACTGAATATCAAAGGATTTCTAAAGAATTGAAGGACATGAAAACAACAGAGGGTGAGACCTATGCTGCGCTCACCAGAGCCCAAGAGAAGATAAAAAGGGTGAAAACCCAATTGGAAAAAGCTTTGGAGCAAATCAAGGAAATATGTGATGTCTACTCTGACGCTATTAATTGCAGAGCTCTTGCCACCAATTACACTTTATTCTTATTGGAACGATATTTTTTATTGAGAGTGAAGGCCATCAGAGCGGGAAAACCTATTTCTTTTTCCACTGTACCTGAGTTTATTTCATGTTTCAGAGAGCAGGATGAAAATGTACAATATTTTTTGTGTGAATTATACTTTCATAATTTCATTCTAGAAGACAATAGGGAAGATAACCCTGGCCCATTCATAGATGATATACAGTTTCAAGAATTTTTTTCATTCACTCAGAATCAAGTCAGATGGGGTAAAGCTCATAAAACCTTCCTAAAAAGGGAAGCTGGGTTGGATCTCTGGGTTAGGGGGGAGCCTCCAAAGTCCTTTCCAACCATTATGCGACATAAAAATTTTATGAAAAGGAAAGGGATCGTAGACTCCTTGGCCCCCATCCATCTCCAGGTCATACGTTTAGGTATCACTTGCTTTAGGAAGCTTAAGGAGGAAGCTCTTGCTGCTTCTAAATTGAGATGGGATGCCTCCTCCAGTTAAGTAAAGAGTAGGGAGTCCTTTGGGTATAGAAATTTCTTTGCAGCTACCTTCAGAATAGAGAGGTATTCTAGATTGGTCAAGGGGAAGGACCTTCCTGGATTGGGTGCATATATAATCCCCCTATCATCTGGTTCCCTCCAGAAAGTTACCAAAAATATTATCAAATTAACAAGAAAAGGGAGGATGCTGCTTTTGGAGAACTCAAAAGAACAATGAGTTCAGAAGGCCTGGTGAACCAACCTTTCCATCTTACAGCATTACTACTTTACATGTAAAGTCTCAGCTTGCATGAGGACATGCAAAAAGGTAAGATGGGGGGTATGTTAGGTTATGAAAAAGGTATAAATATCTTCCTTTTTCCTACATTTCATGATATTATTTTGATTGACTTTTCATTTATTTAGAAGCAAATAGAATAGAAAATGAATAATATACCCTTTAGCATTGATTGTTGGAGATTAGATTACATAGATTCTAAATATGATCGGAATTGTTTGGTTTTATTACAGGATTGGTTAAATATTGTTGAACCCAAGATATCAAGGGGAATCTTGAAGATGCGCAAGCTATTGGAGGTTGAAGACTTTATGGCGCAAAGTAGTTTTAAAGATAATTGAGTTACTCATTGTAAAAGCAATCCTGAGGATGTCTTGATCCTCGAGATAGCTTAATTTACCCAGATTATTGTAACATATAAGGGGTAAATAGATCTTTAAGAAAAGAGAGATTTCGCACTCAAGAATAGAGAATATAGAATTTCTATGCATTAGCAGTTTTTGTAGAAATGTTGTACCATCTATGAAATCAATAGAAGCCTCAAGCAGTTTTTCCATTTTTATATACTGAGTTTTCAATAAAAGTGATTCTAAGGAACGAGGGCCAAATCTGAAGGAGCTACTGTTCGATCTGTAATTGTATCAGCTCAAATTCTGTCTTTTGATTCAATTTTCTTTTATAGTATTTAACAAACGCATAAGTGTGTTGATGGTTTCATGTCAATTGCAAGAAATAGATATTCCTTGAAGTATTGAATGATTGTTGTTCCAATTCCCATTACTAAGATTCGATGCGTGAAGGTTGCTCATAAGTTCACATTTGTTGTTCCTTTCATAAGTTTGCATTTGTTGTTCCTTTCGTTAGTTTAAATTTGTTGTTCCTTTCTGCTAGAATATAGTTTTTGTTCCTTTCAATAGAAATATGATTGTCGTCTCTTTTCATTAAGATTACAGTCTCTGTTCCTTTCCATAGATGGAGTAATTTGCCTTTTTTTTTCCAGCAATTCTGATTCATAATGATAGCAATTCCTGCAAGTCTTTATCTAGGTTCAATTACTACTCTTAGAATGAATTCAATAGATTAGCTATTTCCTTTCCTTTTGCATAGGTTTAGATCTCAATCCCTAGAATCTTTAAGGAATGTTTGAGGAACTTGATTGTTGACAAACTCAGATCTACTTTCGCTACACGATTTTAGCCTCTATAATCTATCTGCATAGAATTTGCCGATATTCTTTGAGATAAAATATGAATCCTCGGGTTGATAAATTAATGTTAAACTAAGGTTGTTTTTAGACATCTTTAGAACTCAACAGTTAGCACCTTCAATAATCAGTTTTTGGAATTCTTTTGGTCCAACGCATCATTTTCTTTTTGGGTTTTAGGCCATTGCAATTGGGCTTCATTTACAACATGGGGATTCCATGGGCGAGCCATTGGGCACCTGCAAAAATCCTTGATTTCCGTAGGCCCCGATATAGGGCACCCGCGGCAGCCCCAGCACATGCCTACGGCCCAAAAATCCACCTAAAAATTCATCTTTAACCGATTGAAATGAATTCTAAACCATTGAAAAGGAAGGAGATGGGGTGCTTACTGTTTTCATGCAAACTTCTCACTGAATGATCACCCGTTCTCCCTGCAATCAACCACCAAAATATGAGGTGAAAATGACCTTCTAGACAATTTTTGGATGAAATACAAATGAAATAGCAAATAGAGGTATTACCCCCTTTTTATTTCCCTTTTTCCTTTTTCATATAATGTTTTATATTATTTTAAAGTATTTTATCATAAACTAATAGTCTAATGGTCATGTGAGTTTGTTATGTCTCGTATATGGACAGACTAGGGTTCCGAACAATGAAGTATGGATAGTTTTTTTGATTTGTTTTTCTTTCTCGTCACGTGTACGATTATTTTTTAGGGTTTTTTACAAAAATATCGAGCTTAGTCTTTTTTCATTCTTGTGCTTGAAAATCGATGAGAACATATTCGAGTATACTTTTGTCATCTTTTCATACTCGTCATGGTAACACGAAAATAACAAAACTTACGGAGTAACATTTAAGCTCTTTTCACACTCCATAAAATTGAAAAGATTTCCGAGAAACTTTGTTCTTTTCATGCTCATAAAAGTATTTAAAGAAAACATTTGATGGGCGATAGTTTATCATTTTTTCATTCCTATCAAACTACTTTATGAAAAGGGAACTGGGAGAGTTCTCCTTAAGTGTTTTTCAGACTCTCAAAATATGAAAAACCCCCGAGTTTTCTATCTTTGGACTCGTTAAACAAACATCGAAAGACCCACATGGGACCGAACCACTCCTTCTTAAGATTCATTAGACATACTCTGAGGGACTCATCCAAAGGATGAGCTTACATCAACAAGCATATGTTATCCTCCTCAATCTTGGGTAAAAATAAAGTGGTACTCGCCAGAAATGGTGGGGGGAAATTTGGGAAAGAGATGTGTCTTTGTATTTGTGTTAGTGGCAGTAAGCATCGCTCTTGAACATGGCACCCCCGTTCATCTTTTGAATCCGGGTTGGGAAATCCATTTATCTCTTGTCTGACTTTCTGCAAGTTCATATCTTGGGTCGTCTTTGAGTCAATGCTGCCAAGACTAGTGTCATGCCACCCATATGTTCAAGAGAATTTCAACCAAGCCCTCTATTGAGCGGGTCATCTGCAATTGTCAATTCCTACCATGTCGCCCTCCCTTGTGTCAATTTCAAATCATGTTCATACTTTTCTCTACCCTAAATCTGTTACTTATTTTGTGTCATTGATGGGGGATACATCAAGGCCCTCCTATGACAATTCTTTTCCTATTGACTTCAACTCATTATCTAGGAACAAGACATGAAAATCATTTAGTGCCTTAGAACCTACATGCATCCACAACATGTTTCTTTGCTTTCGATAGGGGATTCACATCATTGATCCCTGATCAAGAGATTCCATCGAGTGTTTAACTTCAGCTCATCTATTCACACTCATTGGATTGCACTAGTGTACCTTAGGAGTCATTGACATCAATGGTGATTTCCCTCGCACTTGTTAACATTTTTCATTAATGATTGGTACTCAAGTGGTTTCCAACCATGTTCGACTTCAGCACCTGTAATCACATGGCTATATTTGTACTAATGGACAATGAGATTGAAGACGCTAGACCTCATCATTTTTTATCTAGGTTGCGATGGAGTATTTGTAATTTGAATTGGCACATAGATCCACTTTGTATGTCTCGTGGCTATGTCTGCATCTAAGTTTTCCAATACATAGATCCACAGTGTATTCCTGGTGGCTATGTAGAATCTTGATGACATGAATCCATAGTGTATAATTGGTGGCCATGACTTATATTTATGATTTCAATCATTTATAGTATGAACATGGGAATGCCTAATTCAGACATGGTATAATATTGTGCAGATGCTTGATTATTTGCAGGTTCCCGATTGGTGTGTTCTTTGTTCCCAACACACACATGCATTTTTACAAAGTATTTCATTTGTCACGAGTTCCAGCCTCATACTTTGGGGGGCATTCTGTTACACATAATTTTGGTCACCCTGATGATGATTTCACAAGCATGTGTTCAGGCTCCCAAAATGACCTTTTTCCTAAGAAGAGAAACTTCTTTCCTCCACTACAAGACTACTTTTTGGAAAGGGTCCGCAGGATGCACATATTACACAGTGTGAAAATCTATGATTTCTGTAGGCTGGACTATAGCTGGCGTGTGGGGTTTCCGCAGGCTGCTCTATAGGCAGGGTGCGGTGGTGCTCCAAAGACTAAAAGAGGAAAGATGTTTCACAAAGTTTCTAGAAGGGGAATCTTCTAGAATGTGAGGTGGCATCCGTAGGGTTACAATCCTAATAGTTTCTCTGATTTGGTGGGATCATCCTCATCTCTTTAACCACTTCACCTTCTCCTATATAATCATGGGCTTCTCATGAAAAAGGTTAAGCAAGATTAAGCAGAGAATTGATGACAGAATAGGCTGAAAATTGTGTGAAGGATCATGTTTTAAGTGATGCTTGAGGTCTCCATTGGTTCATCAAGATTTTTTGGATTCTCTTCATACGAATTTTGGAGCAAGTGTATGTGTGTGTTGGAACGAAGGACCACTGAAAAGGAACTTGCGACATTAAGGCATTCAGTTGTATCTTCTACTTTTCATTAATATAATACGGTGGCATGTCTCTTTCCCATAAAATGATTAGTATTTTATTACATGATTCCTTGATCACATGTTTAGGTTTCCATTGAATTATACTATTGTTACCTTCACGTTAGTTGGCTTGTGTTGTTATAGATCTGATCTCGTAGGAGCACCAGAGTGAAGCAGGGACAACAAAGATATAAGGAAGTGATTCATAAGGTATGTTATCTATTCCTCTTTTGATAGTAAATTCAATGATCACAACTTA
This sequence comes from Picea mariana, assembly GCA_032191745.1. Lineage (NCBI taxonomy): Eukaryota > Viridiplantae > Streptophyta > Pinopsida > Pinales > Pinaceae > Picea > Picea mariana. Next base: position 482 of record JASDQU010400360.1, on the reverse strand, counting down.
GAAAAAGCGTCTTTTTCCATCTCTTTTTGTTCTAGATCCAGGTGGATCTAGGGGGATTAGTTCATTTCTGCATCTAGCGTTTTACCCAATAACAAAATTGGTGACTCCATTGGGGATACAACTTATTAGTGGTTTTTTGTGGGCCATTTGCTTTTAGCCTATCTTTTCCATTCTGTTTCAGTCTCTGAGTTTGTGGGAGATCCAACAAGATTCTTTGGACTTGAAATTTCCCTCAGACCTTCAATGATTTTTCCAAACTTTCCTTATTTGCAAACACTTATGCACTGTAACCTTTACACAGCCTGCAGAAACCATTGATTTCCTCATCCTATCAGTTTATCCCAATGCGGGATTTCCACACTCTACTTGTTTATGGCCTATGGAAACCATCTATTTCTGCACTGTAACCTATATCTGGGTCGCGACGGTGTTTTCAAAATCTTTTGGTTTGGGTCATGTCATCTCTTGATATCTAGTTTTGT
>JASDQU010400353.1:0-10851 GCA_032191745.1 Picea mariana | reverse complement strand
GTTGATGATTTTTTTTTTTTTGATGTAGTGGATGATGTCTAATCTATATGTTGTGACAGACTATTGATGGTTTATGTGTATGTGAAAATGTCTTGATGTGATATATGCCAATCTAGTATAATGTTAGCCATGGTATCTGTTATTTGATTGAATTGTCTTGGGATATGTGTAAATGTAATGGAATCAAAATGTCGAGATAAAAGTATAACCTGGAGGTATTTGCGAAAGAGGCAAGGATAACAGACATGATATACATTGTTGAGCTGGAGGATGACAAGTTGGGAATCTAATAAGACGCTAAGGTGATGAATATGGCAATGATTGGCCTCAATGAGGAGACCAATGACGGTGGTGTACTCTGCTTGATTGTTGGTGGCTGAGCCTAAACATATGCCGCTGGTCTAGAGCAGGTCATGTGAAGGCGAATAGAGGGCCCAAGCAACCGAAGTGAGATTCTGTGTCCAACAGCTAGCTCCGTCGGCGTAACCGATGTGGTAGGTCGATAGAGGTGGCATCTGTCAATAACACGAGTGATAGATTAGATGGGAGGTATGGATAAAAGAAGACTAAAAACTCTACAAAAGATGTACAAAAAAGAAAGAGCCTAGTGTAGTATAGCTATGCTCAGGCGTAAAATTTCTTTAAGTACAACCCGTTGATGGGTTCCTTGAGAGGATGGCCTTCGGGGGAGGCTAGGATGTATGCACCTTTAGTGAGGCAATGTTGGATAATGTATGGTCCATGCCACAGGGACTCGAATTTTCCATGGCCAAGGGTATCATAAGCGATATCGTAAGTGAGGACGAGGTCTGCTTCGTTAAATGAGCGAAGGTTGACATGGCGATCAAAGGTGGCCTTTGATCATTTTTTGGCTGCTTCATTGTTCTGTAATGAAGATCGACGATATTCATCCAAGGATTCTAAGTTCAACAAATGCTTCTCTATTGGGGCGGTGTCAGGTAATAACTCAATAGTGGTGCATAAGGTGGGAATTTTGCACTCAATGGGAAGAGTGGCCTCAACCCCGTGGATTAGATGAAAAGGTGTGAAACCAGTGGCAGTTTTGATTGTTGTGCGATAAGCCCAGAGCGCGGAAAATAACATATGATGCCAATTGGTTTTATGTTTGTTAACCATACATTGCAACATGGTTTTTAAGACCTTGTTAACTGCTTCTACCTGTTCGTTGGACTGAGGGTAGTATGGTGAGGAAAAATCATGGGAAAATCCTAACCGGGATGAGAGTTCCATGAAAATCTCATTCTCGAAATGTTTCCCATGATCGGAGACTAGTTGGAGTGGTACTCCAAAGCGAGATATGATGTGGTTAAAGAAAAAATGCGCTGTTGTGTCAACGGTGTTGTTGAAGGTAGGCATGGATTCATCCCACTTGGTAAAGTAATCAACTGCAATGACTATGTATTCGTGTCCATTGCTGGATGTAGGGTTGCAAGTCATGAAGTCGATGCCCCATTTACAAAAGGGACCAACAATGATGACTGGGTGTAGAAGAGCAGGTGGTGCGCATGCTTTGTTGGCGTAAAGCTGGCATTTATCACATTGTTTCACGGCATGAATGCAGTCATGAAATAATGTAGGCCAAAAGTAACCTATGCGGATGATTTTCTGAGCGGTGGATAGTCCTGAGAGATGGCCTCTGCAAGCGCCATTGTGGCAGTCGTTCAAGACTCTGTCAGCCTTGTCAATGGTTAAGCATCGACGGAGTATGGTGTCGATTCCTCGCCAATATAATATGTCCCCGATAAGGATATAGTGAGGTGCCTAGTGACGAATACGACAACGATCATCTCTGGAGAGGTGGTTTCTAAATTTTTGTGTTCGGAGATAGACAATAAGATCGCCATACCAAGGGTCATCTCAGGGGATTAAAAAAAGATGTTCATCAAGGAGGTTGGTATTGATCGATGGACTGGTAGTGTCAGAGGGAAAAGTCGTGATAAGTTCGGTGAGGATGAGAGATTTCTTGCTCTTGGGTGTTGAAAATTTGAGATCCTATTCCTAAAGGATGACGATCCATCGATAAAATTTACTGTTAATTTGTCGACGACTGAGGAAGTATTGCATGGGGTTGGAATCTATGATGACTTTGGTAGTTCGAAGCAAAATTTAATCGCGTAATTTATGGACTACGAGGACAACTGCGAGGGCTAGCTTTTCTTCGTGATCGTACTTCAAGGGTGTTCCTGAAAGGTTTTTACTAATGTAGTAAATCACATGCTCACGGGCGTCATCCCCTATTTGGACGAGCATTCCTACTACTGAAACGGCTGAGGTTGATATGTAGATGATATAATCGCAGTTATAGTCAAGTGGACTAATCAACGAGGCGTTGGAGAGAGATTCTTTGAGATCGTCAAAAGTGGTTTGGGCATGTTTATCCCATTGAAATGGGATGTCGTGACGAAGTAAGCGAAGGAAGCCATGTGCACGGGTAGCATAATATGGGACAAAGCGTCGTAAAAAGTTGGCTTTGCCTTGAAGGCTCTATAGTTGGTGTAAATTCTGTGGGGGTCGAATTTCTGTGATGGCTTGGACTTTGAGGGGGTCCACAGTAATGCCACATTGGGAAACTATGAACCCAAGAAGGCGCCCAACAATGACGCAGAATACACACTTGAGGGGGTTCAAGCGGATATTGTACTGATGACACCTATGGAAGATGATTCGTAGATCATCGAGATGCTGAGTGTGTTTCTTAGATGGAGCGGTGAGGTCATCTAAGGATGTGAGGATGATATGAGCCAGATCATGAAAAACATATGTCATGGCCCATTGGAAAGTGGCGCCGATATTCTTGAGGCCGAATGGCATGAAACGATACGCAAAGGTGCCCCAAGGGGTCGCGAATGTGGTTTTGTACTGATCGGTGGGGTGAATTTGGATTTGGTTGTAACCAGAGAAACCGTCCATGAAGGACAAAGCCTCGTGACCTATGCAATCATCAATTATTTGGTCGATGAAGGGTGTTGGAAAGTTGTCTTTGGGACAGGTGTGATTGAGGTCGTGGAAGTATGTACAGACACAAATAGTGCCCTGTTTTTTGTTAACAAGGACAGGGTTGGAGACCCATGATGTATAGGCTATGGGGTAAATGAATCCTATAGTGCATATTTTGTCAATCTCAGCTTTGATGGCCACTTCTTTGGATGGGTGTAACGGTCGTTGTTTTTGGCGGATGGGTGTGATATCAAGCCAGGTGTCTATGCGATGTTCGACAATAGAGGGATCAAGGCTAGGCATCTCTGTGTATGACCAGGCGAAAATGTCCCAGTATTCCTGGAAGAGAGCTTTGTAGGTGGTGAGTTCTTCTAGAGAACATGCAGTGCCAATGGTGATTTCCTCGAGAATTCCATATTTGATGGAAATATCTATTTTGATGGTTGGGGATATATTGGCCATATTGCCTTCCTTGAAAGCGTCGGGGGCAGGAATAGGGTGATTGAACCAATCTATATGCCATGATGGGTGTTATCAGATAAATCAGTAGGTGCAGACACTAACAGATCTCCCTAGATCCACCTAGATCTAGAACAAAATAGAACAGGACATGACTCTTTCCCTAAGTTGTAGACATTGAATCTACTAATAAGAAGGAATGAGTGGCATACCTTTATATCGCTTCCTTAGGTCTCTGTTGTTCCCGCTTCACTCTGATTCTCTTGTGACGTCAAGTCCAAGACAACACAAACCAACCAAAGTGAAGATAGAAAAGTATATTCAATGTCAACCTATGCATATGATCAAGGAGTTACGCAATAAAATAAGAATGATTTTATGGGAAAGGGACATGCCGTTGTATTATATTAAATGAAAGTAGAAGATACAACCTGATCACCTTATTGTCGCAAGATTCCTTTTAGTGACCCTTGGTTCCAACACACACACTTTCTCTACACTTGCATGAAGAAGATCCAATACCTCTTGATAGACCAAATAGAGTCTTCAAGCTTCTGTCCAAGCAGGGTTCTTCACACAATTCTTTTACCAAATCTTCATTCAATCTTGGTTAACCTTTTCCATGAGAAACCTTTCAATATATAGGAGAAGGAGGGATGGTTACATGGATGAGGATGATCCCACCAAATCTGAGAAATGAGTAGGATGCCAACCATGCGAATGCCAACTCATTTTCTAGAAGATCCCCTTCTAGAACCTTCATGACCTCTTCTCCTTTCCAAGCTTAAAAACAGGTTTGCACCCTATCTATGGAGCAGATTGCAAATAGTTCACACCCTAAGTGTGGGTGGCCTGCGAGAATGAGGGATTCTCGACACCCTATAACATAGGCAGCCTGTGAACTCATCTTAAAAATGTGTTTTTTGGAAGAAGACATCAGTCACTTTTCTCAGGAAAAAAGTCCTTGTGGGAGCCTGAACACATCCCTTGTAGAGGCATCACTAGAGTGACCAAAATCATGTGTAATAGAATGCCCCCCAAAGTATGAGGCTAGAATCTGTGATAGTCAAAATACTTTGTAAACTGCGTGTGTGTGTCAGAAACAAGGAGCGCACTTAATTAGAAACCTGTAAACAATCAAACATCTATAGAATATAATACCAGTTCCGAGGTAGGCATTCCCATGCTTAGATAAAAAATGAATGGAAACGTAGGTCATGGCCACCAATCATACACCGTGTATCCATGCCGTCAAAACACTACATAGCCACCAGGAATACACTGTGGATCTATGTGAAAATATTTATTAAGACGACATAGCCACATGACATACAAAGTGGATCTATGTGTTGATACAAATCATACAAACTCCATCACAGCCTGGATCAAAAAGATGAGACCCAGGGTCTTCAATCCCGTCACTTGAAAGTACGAATCTAGCCATGCGATTACATGTGTTGAAGTCGAGCATCGTAGAAACCACTTGATTACTAGTCATTGATGAAAACCGTTAACAAGTGTGAGGGAAATCACCATTGATGTCAATGACTCCCAAGGTACCGAAGTACAATCCGAATGAATGCGAATGAATGAGCTGAAGTTGAGCACCTGACATAATCTCTCGATCAGGGATCAATGATGTGAAACCCCTGTCGAAAGCAAAGAGACCTACCATTAAGGCATGTAGGTTCCAAGGTACTAAATGATTTCTAAGTCTCATTTCCAGATAATGAGTTGGAGTCGATTGAATAAGACTCATCACAGGAGGGCCTTAATGTATCTCCCATCAATGATACGAAATCAGTAATAGATTTTGAGGATGAGACAAAGTATGAATATGAATCGAAACAGACACAGGGAAGGCTGGCATAGTAATAATGGACAACTATAGATGGTTGACTCAATAGAGGGCTCGTGTGAACTTCTCTTGAACATATGAACGACACAACCAAGGACTTGGCAACACTAAATCAAAGATGACCCAAGATATGACCTTGTAGCAAGTCAAACGAGAGACAAATGGATTTCCCAACCTGGATTCAAATGATGAATAGGGGGTGTCATGTTCAAGAGCGACACTTACTGCCATTAATATGAATACGAAAACACATCCCTTTCTCAAAATTTCCCCCACCATTTCTAGTGAGTACCTCTTTATTTTTACACAAGCTTGAGGAGGATAACATATGTTTGTTGATGTAAGCTCATCCTTCAGATGAGTCCCTCAGAGTATATTTAACGAACCCTAGGAAGGAGTGGTTCGGTCCCATTGCGGGTCTTTCGATGTTTGTTTAACGAGTCCAAAGATAGAAAAATCGGGAGTTTTTCATGTTTTGAGAGTTTGAAAAACACTTAAAGAGAACTCTCCCAGTTCCTTTTTCATAAATAAGTTCGATGAGACCGAAAAAGTGATAAACTATCGCCCGTTGAACGTTTTCTTCAGATACTTTAACGAGCGTGAAGAGAACAAGATCGCTCGACAATCTTTTCATTTTTATGGAGTGTGAAAAGAGCTTAAAGGATACTCCCTTAGGTTCGTCATTTTCGTGTTACCATAACAAGTACAAAAAGACGAAAAAAGTATACTCGGTTACATTCTCATATATTTTCGAGCGCGAGAACGAACAAAGACTGAGCTCGAGGTTTTTCCTACAAAAACCCTAAAAAAGTAATTGTACATGCGACACAAAGAAAAAATACCCGTACCCCCTCGTTTGGACTTTGAAGTTACCATACCTATGGAAAACCATACTCACAAGGCTATTAGGGCATTAGGTTTTAGCAGCAAAGCAATAAAAATAATATAAAAAATCAATAAAACATAGTAAAAAGTGAATAAATATGGGTAAAAAGGGATTTTTACCATTTCATTGTGATTTTGCCAAAAACTTGTCCAATACACCTCATTTTTCCCCAAATTTCTTTTCTCGATTGCGGGAGGCACAAGTGATCATTCGGTGAACCATTTGAGCCAACGAGGTAAGCTCTTGATCTTTCAACTTTTCCATGGTTTATTTTTAGTTTTTATTGGCAATTTTTAGGGTTTTAGGTCCATTTTAGGGTCACACCATGCGCTCGAGCATTCTCGCAGGTGGGATTTGTGGGACCTGAGAGAATCTAGGATTCTCGTAGGTGGCCTTTAGGGCATCTGTGAGAATCTCACACTGTGCCAAAGGCTCACCTGCGAGGGCCGAGACATGGACTTTAAAATTAAATTTTGCTCAATAAAAATTATGCAAAAGTTTGAAACAAGTTGCTGACTCTTCTCTCATGGCTCTTGTGCAGGTGTTTGACCATCACAATGATGGAGTGGCGAGAAAGGGAACATGAGGAGGATGATGCTATTGTCGGGAATGACCTGGGTACAGTTGCTGCCCTCTGGGATTGTGGGCTATTGAAATTCTTCAGGATTCCGGGCATGAGAGTCCAACTCAGGTTGTTGGAATATCTGGTCCATATGTGGGACATAGACCAATAGTTATTTCACATGAGAGTCCATACACTAACCCTAGATATCGAGGATATCTATTTTCTAATGGGTTTGTCATGATGTGGATACCATGCTACTTTGACCGGAGGCAGAGGCGGCGGGCTCCCTATGAGTGAGTATTGTCGCCAGTATTGTGTTCTCGAGGCAGAAAGAAGCAAGGGTAAGGTTTTTATTTGGGGGGTTCAAGACTTGACCCTGTGAACCATCTTGTTCACTATTGCACGCATGGCCGGGAGTGCGGCTCCACACATGGCTCTCCAGAGATACTTCCAATACGCCATAGAGTGCACAGAGCCTCGGGTCTTCAACTGGTCAGATGCAGTTCTCCGCAGTATGAAGAGGCAATTGACGAAGTGAAGAAGGGGTAACTTGAAGCAGTTTGGGTACGGATCACTTTTGGTGTCCTTCTTCCTCGAGAGGGTCCCACTGTTGCGATTACAGGTTGATTGGGGTTTACCGATCCCACAGGATCCGAGGATGCTGAGGTGGTGCAACCTCATGGATCGACACGTAGCTGGGCCTATAATCAAGTACATGATTCATTTTTTGACTGGTTAAGGCCCCAGATACTGATGATTGATGACTACACATATGTTGTTTTGGATTTTCGAGGGGATCCAGATTTGGCCCTGCCTGAGGATGCTTAGTGGGGTGATTTAGGTAAGAAGTACACATTTTGTTCTTTTTAAAATGTTTTTGCAAGTTTTATCATATGAAATGTTTTTATGTTTGTCCAAGAACTAATAAAAAAATATCTTTTTGATGACACAGATGTGGGGCTATATCAACCTCCAGGAATGTCTCCTATTCAATGACGAGGAGAGGTGGCTCCAGTGGCGATATGGGATGCCGAAGACTACGAGGCAGTGGAGCAGAACTTGGAGGGGTTGACTGCGGACATCCCAGATATTGCTATTGGGGAGGTCCCTAGATGTTACCAGTGCCATACTGTGGACATGTATGATATTATCAGTCGACTGCTTCGTAGGGTAGCCTAAGCAATTGTGTGTTATCATGAGCATCATCTGTGACGCTAGTTTGTAGAAGCTATGGGCTTCGTATTTTGAGATTTTGGTCCTTGTACAAAAAATTTTTGTAAAAACTTTTGATTGTTATATACATATATACGGCTTCTACCGGCTTATCTTGTGTTGTGTTATACATGTGATGTGTGATTGGTTTATAAATGGACCAAATGTCTTTCTAACACATAGTTAGCTAATGCATCAATCAATGTATTTAGACATCTAGGAATGTGCTGATACTCAATATAATCAAAATAACATTCCAAGAGGCGAATTCGTAAATATACCCGTAATAAAGTAGGACTTCAAATAGCATAAACATTACTTAGCTATAGTACTACTAGTTGCGAATCGAGTCGTATAACCAGGTCGTGGATGCCAAGCGAAATAACATCAATTAACAATTCGACAACGACACTATATTCTGCAATATTATTGGTCGCATGACCAAGGCACACACCTTGCACACTGATAAGTTCGTTTGTAGGTGCGTAAATTTCCCATGCAACAGAAGCAAGGTTTTGAGTACTACGACTAGCGCCATTGGTGTAGCCAATGTGGGGTAGCGAAGACTCCAACATCTAGAAACCAAGCACAATGTAACATAAGTGGTCGAGGGCAGAGACTAAATAATGAAAAAGCATACTACAGTAACACACAAAACGTATGATACAATAAAATACAAGCACTCATGCACAGGTGATCTTAGGCATTATACTTCTTTAAGTATAACCCATTTCTGGGTTCACTCAAAGGGATACCGTCGTAGTCTACCAACTTGTAAGCTCCTTTATCCAAAATTCATCTGACAATATAAGGACCTCGCCACATAGCTTCAAATTTTCTGGCTCCTAGCATATCCTGATCTTGTTCGTAAAGGATAACCAAATCACCTTCAGAGAAAATGCGTGGCCTGACATGTTTGTTGTATTGGGATTTGACGCATTTCTTCTGGGATTCTATAACTAGGGTGGCATCATGATGGGTTTCATCTAATTGCATGAGATACAACAGACGTTTTTCTTTGGCATAAGTGTTTGGGAGAAGTTTGACGACTAGTTTTAGGGAGGGTGTCTCCCATTCAATCGGTAAGATGGCTTCTAGACCATAAACTAAATGGAATGGTGTAAACCCGGTACCAGACTTAACGGATGTCCGGTAAACCCACAATGCTGAAAACAACATCGTGTGACAACTCGTTTTGTGAATCCTTATCATTCGTTGAAGCATGGTAATGAGGACCTTGTTTATTTCTTCGACTTGGTCGTTGTCTTGTGGATAATAGGGTGTTGAGTTTTCATGGCGAAGACCCAACTTTTCAGTGAGTTCGGACATCATAAAGTTTCTAAAGTGGCTACCGTGATCAGTAATGATAGCCTGAGGAACACCAAAACGAGCAATGATGTGATTGAATACGAATAATACTGAAGTCCTTCTGGTATTGTCGAATGTTGGCATTGCCTTGGCCCATTTCGTAAAATAATCTACGGCTACAATAATGTATCCATGCCCCTCGCCCGAGTGAGGGTGACATGTCATGAAATCGATACCCCATTTCATGAAAGGACCAACGAGGACCATAGGGTGTAGAGGAGCAGGGTGTGATCGTATTTTATTGTTGTAGGTTTGGCAAGCGTGGAATTTTTGGATGAAAATTATACAATCATTGAATAAAGAAGGCCAAAAATACCCTACTTGTAATATCTTCTGGGCAGTAGCATACCCAAACATGTGACCACCATAGGCTCCAGAATGACAGTCATTTAGGGCTTTCTCAGCTTCATCAAATGTGAGGCAGCGTCGAAAAATAGTTTCAATCCCACGACGATAAAGAGTATCATCAAGGATAATATATTGATGGGCTTGGTAGCGTATTCGACGACGGTCAGTGCTAGACAAAGTGGGCTAGAAAGTCTGGGTTTGGATATATATGATGATATCTCCATACCAAAGGTCATCGAAACTAATTAGGAAAAGGGATTCATCAGGTAATGAATTGGCTGCTACATTTTCTGTCTCAAAACAGGGAAGGTCGCATATCAACTCGACAAACACCAAAGATTTATTGGACTTAGCGCGTTCGATCTCTAAGTCAAACTCCTGGAGTATTATGATCCATTTGGAGTATTTCCCCCCTAACAATTGGTGTGTAAGAATTTGCTGCATAGGGTTGCAAGTAGAAATTACCGTATTCTTGCGAGAGAGGATATGGTGCCAGAAACGTTGAACAGCTTGGACGACTGCCAAGGCTAGTTTTTCAACATGTAAATACTTGGTTTCGGTAGTCGTGAGACTCCGACTTAAGTAATAAATGACATGTTCATCATGAGAATCATCCTCCTGGATGAGAACCATAGCAATGGTACAGTTTGAGGCTGCGAGGTAAAGGAAATAATCCCGACTGTAATCAAGAGGGGAGAGTAGTGGGGTACGTTTCAAAGATAGTTTCAAAGCTTCAAAATATTTGTTGGTAGTGGTATTCCATATGAACTCAGAACCTTTCTTGAGCAGTCGTGTAAATCCAAGAGTTAGCTCAACATAGTCTGGGATGAAACAACGGAGAAAGTTTGCCTTCCTTTGCAAACTTTGTAACTGGCGAAGTGAGGAAGGAGGGAGATTGAGAATTGCCTCAACCTTCAAAGGATCTACCCTGATCCCTTGATGTGAAACAATAAATCCTAGAAGTCGGCCGGATTCTATGCAGTAAATGCATTTGTGGGGATTCAAGCGTATATGGTAAAACTGACATTGAAGGCAAATGGCATGGAGGTGTATCGGATGATCTACACAACGCATGGAATGAGTAGGTAAGTCATCAAGATATGGCTGCACAATGTGCTTTATATCATGGAAGGCGTAAGACATAGCACGATGAAAAGTTGCGCCAGCATTCTTTAAACTGAACGAAAGTTTTCGATA
>JASDQU010400352.1:0-10322 GCA_032191745.1 Picea mariana | reverse complement strand
TGGGAGCGATTGAGATGTTGGCTACCACTCCTTGACCTACTTCTTCTCCCATGGTTTCTGCGACTCTCCGTCGTACTTGAGTCTCTTCCCTTCTCGAGTTTCTTCTCTATTCTTTCTAGGCTCTTCAAAAATTTTAAGTTTAATTCACCCTGCTGATCCTTGACTTTCATGAGCTTTCGGCTATCAGCTCAGTGAGCCTTAGCCTCTCTTTGCAATCCTTCAATGATTCTCATCATGTGTCCTTCCTTATCCATCTTCTTTCCATGCCCATTAGAGTTTGATCCTTCGACTCCTAGGTTAACATCCTTTCCTTCCCGTTCGTCTTCCATTTCAGGGGTAATTTGCACTCTTCCCCACTCCATACTCATCATTGATTAACTGGAGTTCTGGCCTTCGTTGAACTCTGAACACGCACTATGCAATTCAATTCGAATTTTTCAGGCCATTATACTTTCACGAACAATCCACAATATTTATAGGCCAGTTCGAACAAAATAAAAGACATTTCGGTTTAAATAAGTTTCTTGAACTGGAAGTATTATATATCTCTTCCATTTCTTTGCATTTTATGGCAATTTCCCAACAGTTCTAGAACTCGTAAGTCTTCTGCAATATAATGCGCAGACGACTTGAATTTTGTCGAACCTTCATTTCTTGACAATTCGTCATCTTTCGTGACAATCGATTTTAAGAAAGTGTTTCAATTTCACGAATTTTCTGAGCTCTGTTCAACTCTGTATTTTTTGGGTGTTCAAAACTTCAGTTTTCGGTATTTCGGGACTTTCGAGACCTTGAGTTTCAGGGTTTCGGAGTCTCGGTACTGGAGAAATCCCATTTAACTCTCCTTTCCAACCCCCGACTTACGAAATTCTGACTTACTATACTCTACGGGTCCACAACACAGCTGTCGCCCTCTACCATAGTGGTACATGGTGCTTTTTCGGAGGATCCTCGTCACCTTTGGTGACATCATTAGGGTCCCACCACTCTCACCTGTCTTCACACACGCTGGCACATGGTGCTCTTCAGGTGTCTATAGGGTACATCTCCTCGATTGAGACTTCGGGTGTCGGGGTTTCGTGATCCTTGACGACATGAGTTCCTGTCCTCACGAACTCCCGATCTCTGATTTGCCGATGCACCTTTTGCCTTAGTCCTCTCATGGCTATGCCTAGGTCCATGTGACTGCTTCCCATAAGACCGCACCCTTATATCCTTATTGGGGTTTTCCCCTATTGCAATTTCGGCACCCGCGATGTCGGACAACTTGCTTTACCGACTCTCGAACCCCGATATGCCGTTTCTCCGATACACTCACGCGATTGACTATTCAACGGTCCCTCACTCCATCAGCATTTCAGAGTTCACAATATCACGAATCCTAAATGCATAAATTTTTGGGACTTCTCGCTGCGAAAACCAGAAACGACGTGCCACCTGTCCACCTCTTGGATCCTGTGGCCCCCATATGGTTCCTTTGTCCGTCGGGATATCACTTTTCGCGATTTCGCGATTCCTTTTGTAGCGATGTTGGGATTTCCAACACCTAATCCTCGATATGAAATTCCACGCGTAAATCCAACAGTCAGATATTTCTCACATCGAACGATTTTTACAGACCTTGAGATTCCCCGAAGGAATCTCGTCCGTTCATCAGGACTTAGTCACATGCTAAAGTCTCGACAGTATGGTCAGGATTTATCATGACGAAAGTCCGAGTTCTTGTCATCGGAACTTTCGAATCCCTGATCCTTGAAACAGGTAGTCTCACAACACGTGGCCATCTCAAATCGAACGGTCCACGACTGTTCCGGGGTTTCCATCATGGAAAGTCCCGATCCCTTGTTACCAGGACTCCTGATATCGCGATTCTCGATTTCCCGAAATGGAAAATCTCACGACATGTGTCGTCCGTCTTTCGAACGGTCTAGATCTATTTCGGGCTTTTGCCTTTAATCACTGAGGTTTTAACCTTCAGACACCTCCCGACAGATCCAACGGCTGTCGGTTTTTCTGGCCAAGATCTGACAGCTCAGACGGTTTCTAACTAATTCGGGATTTTGCGTATCACGATTTCCACACTCCTGTGCCATTTCCAAAGGAATTTTAATCCTTACGCACATTTTTCTAGATCCGATGGTCACGAGGGCTCACCTTCCCTCCCGAACATATCCTAAGGTTCTAACACCATTTGTGTAGAGACCTGTCTCCCCATGGCCATAGACCACACCGACTGCGGTTTCACTGCACCGCTAAACCTCCTGAGCTTAAAAACTCGTCAAGTATCTTTTTGACACTTCGGAGCAAACTAGGGTTCGAAATTGGCCACTCCAGACCCAATTTCCTTTCACATTCTCGGTCCAAAGACCTCTCCACTAGCCCATCTAGGCTCAGTGTCGAAACCTTCACTCAGATGCAAATTTGTAGCACACCCATTTCGGAACTCTGGGCTTACTCACGCTCTGATACCAATCTGTACACACACTTTTACATAATTCGTACATGCATTATATAAACACATGCATTCAAGCAAAGAAATACATTAAATCTCAGAGAAAAACATATCATTACTGATATAATTAAACAATCCATAAAATTCCATATTAATTCGTATACACAGCGGAAAACATGATAACATATACAGTAGAGACATGATAAAATGTGGTGAAACATAGTTAGACACTTATCTTGTGACACTGGTGAATTCCACCAACCAAATGCAGGCCTTCCACGAACCACCCAGCCTTAGACCACACTGCTCATCAGCTCAACAGTGGGTCACCCCCGAGCTGGGACTAAGCTCCACCCCAAGGCAAGGAATCTAGGCTCAGGCTGAGGTTACAGGGAAAACATCACACACAACCACAAGGAAGGAATTCTCTCCCAGGAATCTCCCACGCTCACTGCCCACAGACCCTCTTTACCCACATGCCTGTTCCACCCCAGGAGAATGCACCTTCTCTGTCACTTGGACAGTCCTTCGATTGCCAATCTCCCTTGCCTTGGGTTGCAGGAATAGACTGGACTGGAAGTCTCCAGGCTCTATGGCAGCTACAGGGTTCCTTCCATGAGTTCTCTCCTTCCACTGCGCACTCTCTCACTTGGAGGGAGTCGCTCACAGGCCAACAAGCCTCACGGAGTCTAGTACTACATGGCCATAACAACCCATGGGGAAAATAGACACAGGCTTCCCCAAACCAGTTCAACAGTCACAGGATGATCTCACGGTCATGATTTCGGAACAGGGACTCCACGCACAGGCTAGCTCAACTTTCCTGAATAACAAATATTCTTCCACTCGAATTCAACACAGGCTTCCCATTCAAGGAATGTGCACACGGGTTTTCCTAGAACCAGACACAGACTCCACGGCTCCGAACAGGGGTGTACACGGATTCTTCAGAACAAACACAGACTTTCTTTCCCCGTATCAGAATTACACCAGGAACTCTTACATACTGCTCGCACGGATCACGCTCAGGAAAGTTTAGGTTTGAATGGATGAGAGAGCCCCCCCTCACGGATTACCTTGTCTGTTTTATTTGCATGCGTCAGGGTGGACACTTGTCACCCTTGGAACTGCATGCGTTCCATCCGCATGCCTCCCTTTTACACGCTCTTCTTTTTGCCAAAAACTTAGAATAACATAATATGCACATGGCTTTTTTTTGGAAATAATATTAAAATATTATTCCTAGGCTTAGCCCCCTAGGCTCAACACTTAGCCCCTTTCCCACCTTCCAGCCCCTAATTCCTTGCCACTCTGTGGATGCTCAGTCCCCCTTCACTCATTCATCATGGTCGGTCTGCACTTGGCGGTGTTTATATTTTATTAATTATTCTGCATACATACAAGTACAACAGTAGGCTCCTAGCCTTCAACACTTAGGCTCCCTGGCCTAACAAACACATAAGCCTACCGGCTTATACAAAACTTGGCTCACCAGCCTATAGAACATATTTACAATTCATTTCATATATATGATTTGCAACAGGGCTCGGCCTTGGGTACACTACAACAAGAGTCGTTACGACCAACAACAAGGTCAAGAGGAATCTAAACAATGTTCTTCTTACCAACAACTAAACTACAACATTGAAAATGAATGAAGACAAAATTGACAACTTCTATGGAAGCCTAAAATAAGAAATCCTATCCGAACAATCAATTATCAAACAGTTCCAATGAAAATAGATTTGGGATGGATCACTTCCAAAAAGATGCAGCATATTACTTCAAGAGTTTGAAAATTATATCATTTTGTTTCTTCAAGTGTCACACTTAGAAAACAAAAGATCATGAGAAGTCACTTCAAGTTAGAACAACATATAGGTCCTTCTCTAATCATGCTTTGAGGACAAAGCATTTTTAAGGGGAAGACAATGTAACATACAAAATATATAAATATTAAGTGATGATAATCATAAATAATAATAATAATAAATAGTTATTAATTGTATAAGGGACACATCCTTTCACAGATGGTCACCATATGTGCCTTTAGGTTCTCTATATATTGGACACTCTCATTGTACAATATATTCATCATATATTATCTATTTTATCTCATTATATACATTATTATTCAATATATTTATTGTCCAGTATGGATTACAGTTATTTATTCCATTTATGATGGATGTCCGTTGTAAGAACCAAATTGGTTCTTTGCAGTCCTTCTCAAAACTTTCAAAACATTTGCGAGTATTCTTCCCACATATTTTCTTCATGCTCCCATGTAGCATCTTCAGGACCATAACATGTCCATTGAACCTTTACCATCCCTATGGCTTTGTCCCTAAAAACTTTGACCTTCTGGTCCAGGATGCGTACTGGTTCCATTTGGAAATACCCTTTGTGCTCCACCTGGATCACATTCCAAACAATTACATGATTATCATAAGGTATGTACTTTTTAAGTAATGATACATGAAGTACATTATGAATACACATTGATGCAGGTAAGGCAAACATGTATGCAATTGGCCCTATCTTTTCTAATATTTCAAAAGGACCACAATATCTTGCTGCCAACTTTGGGCAACTTCCTAATCTTAGTGAACTTCTCTTTGCCTTCACTTTCAAAAATAGATGTTCTTCCACTTTAAAATCTTTGGAAACTCTTCTCTTGTCTGCGTAACTCTTTTTCCTATCCTGGGAAGCCTTCAAATTCTGCTTAATCCTTACCAGCTGATCTTCCATTTCTTTTAGCAATTCTGGCCCAACAACTACTCTGTCTGTTGGATTATCCCAAATCACTGGGTTGTTACATTTCCTACCATACAATGCCTCAAATGGAATCATTTTCAAGGAGGCCTGATACCCATTCTTGTAGAAAAATTCAACTAAATGAATATAATATTTCCACTTCGATGGCTGATCTATCACATACATTCTAAGCATGTCCTCGATTATTCTGTTGGTCCTTTTTGTTTGTCCATCAGACTCTGGATGATATGTTGTACTAAGATTTAAATTTGTCCCAAAGCCTTTGAACAAACCCTTCCAAAAATTGGAAGTAAACTTTGGATCTCTGTCTGCAACTATTTCCTTAGGCACTCCATGTAGCCTAGCAACTTCTCTCATATAAATCTATGCAATATTTGTTGCCTTGTGTGTAGTATTTACTGGAATAAAGTTTGTTTCTTTAGTCAATTTGTCCACCACCGCCATGATGGAATCATGTTGCTTTACTATTTTGGGAATCTTAGTAATAAAATCAATTGAGCTAACTTCCCACTTCCATTCTGGAATGGGTAATGGTTGTAGAAAACCTGTTGGGTGTATATGTTATGTCTTTACTTTTTGGCATTCTAGACACTTGGATATGTAATTAGCCACTTCGTTCTTCATTAATGGCCAAAAATATTGGCTTCTTACTGCTACAATTGTCTTTTGAGATCCTAGGTGCCCTACATATGGCACATTATGCATCTCATTTAACATTGCATTTTTCAGCTCACTATAATTCGGTACATACACCTCACCTTTGTACATGAGGATTCCATCTTCTTTCAACTCATAATAATTAAATTTCTGCTCAAATTTTCCTTATTGTAATGTCTCTTTTGTTTTTAAATAATTTTGATCTGAATTTGTTGTTGCAACAATTTTGTTATTCAGAACTGTCTCGTACATGCTAATGAATTAAATATGCACTTCATGAGATCTCCTTCTGAGTGCATCGACCACTAGATTTTCCTTTCCCTTTATGTGCTTAATTTTGAAGACAAATTCACTCAGAAATTTCAACCATCCAGTTTTCCTAACATTTAGTGTTGGTTGTCCAAATAAATCCTTTAGAACAGAGTGGTCTATCCTTATCTCGAATTTCTTACCCATAAGGTAATTCCTCCACATTTTCAATGCATGTACAATTGCTTCTAACTCCAAGTCATGGGTAGCATAATTTCTTTCATGCTCTTTTAATTTTCAGGACTCATAGCATACCACATGATCCTTTTGACTAAGGACTCCACCAAGCCCTTCCTTGCATGCATCAGTGCACACAACAAAATATTTGTTTGGATACGCAATCTTCAATATTGGAGCACTTGTCAATATTCTTTTCAACTATTGAAAATTCTCTTCACACTTGGAAGTCCATTTGAACTTCACACCCTTATTTTGCAAAGAAGTGATTGGACTTGCAATATTTGAAAAACCTTTTATGAATCTTCGATAATAACTAACAAGACCCATGAATGATATGACGTATGTCACATTATTTGGCATTGGCCATCCTCTAATTGCCTCTATATTCTCACGATCCACTTCTGTCCTTGCTGCTGATATTATATGCCCCAAGTAGTGAATCTAATTTTGATAAAAGATGCACTTACTTAGCTTAGCATATAATCTGTTCTCTCTCAAAATTTGTAACACTATTCTTAAATGTTTCTCATGTTCCTCTTTTGATTTGGAATAGATGATTATATCATCTAAGAACATAATCACAAACTTGTCCACGTACTCCCTGAACACTCCATTCATCAAACACATAAAAACTGTTGGGGCATTTGATAGTCCAAATGACACTACTGTGAATTCATATTGCTCATTTATTGTTCTGAATGTTGTCTTGCTGATTTCTTCTCCCCTTATCCTTACTTGTTTATATATTGATCTCAATTCAATCTTTGAAAAGAGTCTTGCACCTTTCATCTGATCAAAAAAATAATCAATTCTAGATAAAGGATACTTATTATTTATGGTAACCTTATTAAGTTGCCTGAAATCAATACACATCCTTAAGGTTCCATCCTTCTTCTTCACAAACAAAACTGAGGCTCCACAAGGTGACACACTTGGGTGTATATACCCATTTTTTAACAACTGTTCAAGCTGCATATGCAAATTCTTCAATTCTGGTGTACCCATTCTATATGGTGTCTTAGACATTGGGGCAGCTCCTGGCACCAAATTGATAGATAAATCAATGTCTCTCTTTGGTGAAAATCTTGGGATTTCTCTAAAAACATCTTCAAAATCCCTCAAGATCAGATGGTCTTCAATGTTTGTCGCTTTATATTTGGTTGCCTCCTTCATATGGGTTGCAAACATCTGGCATCCCTTCCTGAATCTCTTCTTCAACTGCATAGCTAAAATCTCTCTAACACCTACAACTCTTGGAATGCCTTGAATCTTTTCTTGCCGCCCTTCCTCATTGAGACATGTGATTGTCTTGTTGTAATAGTCTAGGAAAAAATGATGCTTTTCCAACTAATCCATGCCAATTAGACATCCATACAAACCCAATGGTATGATGTTTACATATACCTTCGTGTTTAGTCCATTCATGTTTATTTGACAATATTTAACCAACTCATTGATCTTTCTCTTAGCCCCCGTGGCTAATTGAACTAACCAAGAATTTCTTATGCTTACTCCTTTGCAAGTGAAATCTTTCAACAATGTTAGCATTTATGTAACTATAGATAGCTCCAGAATCAATTAAAATTGCTATGGGATGGTTATCAATCTTACATTCCACTTCAATCACATGGGATTGCTATTCTGCCTGCTTTTTGTCCAAGGCTTCATAAATCCTTGCAATACTTCCTCACATGTCTCCCATTGTTTCAACTTCCTGAATGTTGTGGAAAATCCTCATTATTTCTCCTTTATGAGGGAATTCCTTATATAAGTGATTCCCCTCACATCCCCAACATTGAACATGATGTTGCCTTCGCATTTTTCCAAATGAATCCGGATTCTTGTTCTCAATTTGAACTACCTGGACTTGTTGACTTGTTTGAGAGTTATTTATGAAAAAAGGTGTCTTAAAACCTTTCTACCTTTGATCCCTTTTCCCTTTTATCTTGTCATTCCAAGTCTTTTGGAACACAAGCCTTCCTTTGCTTTTCTCATAAAGGTGTCATGCTCTCCTTATGGTTTCCTCCAAGGTCTTGGGGTTGTCGGATTGAATCTTGTCACTATATAAGGAGGGTAGACCACTTAGAAACCTGTGGATTTTAACCTTCTCATCCTTGATGAAGTCAACATACTTGAAAAATTCAAATAACCACTTCTCATATTACTCCATTGTCATGGTTCCCAACTTGAGTTTAAAGAACTCCTTCATCTTTCTCTCATAGTAATGTTTGAACAAATATTTCTCTTGGAAATATCCTTTTAATTTCCTCCATGAGATTCTCTTCTCATCGAGGTTCTTGGCTTGCTTAAGTTGATCCCACCACCTGGTTGCCTTTCCTTGCAAGTGGTAGGTGGAAATCCTAGCTTCTACTTGGGATGGGTAGTCATGCAGTTGGAAATATTTCTTCATTTCCAATAGCCAAGAATCTACCTCTTCTCCTTTCCTATGCTCACCATTGAAAGTAGGTGGCTTTATTTTCCTAAGTTCACCTTGCAAGATGTCTTCCTCAAGCCTTCTTCTTTTCCTCCGAACATGAGACACACTTGGGCTGGTTCTTGGTCCTGAACTTGCATGAGTTCTTCTAGTGGATTGATGTTTGTCTAGCACTAACTTCTTGCTTGGTTCCAAAATATTTTTTAATTTTCTTATGAAACATGTTCAATATCTGAAGTATCTCTTCATGAGCCTTCATAATCCTTTCATTATCATCCCTATAGATTTTTACTTCCCTATGCAGAGTTCTCATAGTGATAATATCTTGCCTATCTCTTCTTCCATTTGACTTTGTCTCAACATTCCCCATGCTGATATGTGGACCTCTAAACTCTTCCTCATGGATGTAAGACCCTTGAGCATATTCCATGACTTTAGTCCTCATATAAGAACTAAGTTTCTTTCTGTACCTCTAATTTTGCAAAATTTGCAGCCAACAAAATTTTTTAGGCTAAAATAATTAATAAGATCCATGAAATTACTTACAATTGTGTTCCCATAATGTATCACAATTCTTTCTTTCATGAGTTCACACAAAAAGTTTCAACACTTAGATTATTTTTCCATCTATTCAGACTCGTGGACCTGTAGACTCATGAAAGCATAATTATCCCTTTCATAAGTTTGTCTTAAAAGTATCAATACTTAACCATTCTTCCACTTATTTGTGAACTCGCAGACTCACGTACTTGCATACTCACGAAAGCATAATTATTCCTTTCATAAGTTCATCCGAAAAGTCTCAACACTCAGATTATTTTCTAACTTTAAAGACTCGTGAACTCGCAGACTCGCAGACACATAGGAACTCCAACACTTAGATATTTTTCTAACTTTGTGGACTCACGGACTCACGGACTCATAA
This sequence comes from Picea mariana, assembly GCA_032191745.1. Lineage (NCBI taxonomy): Eukaryota > Viridiplantae > Streptophyta > Pinopsida > Pinales > Pinaceae > Picea > Picea mariana. Next base: position 587 of record JASDQU010400352.1, on the reverse strand, counting down.
TAAGTCTAACACTTAGATGATTCTTGTTAATTAAGGTTGGTTGTCATTGATGTCAACCCTTGAAGAAAGCCCCGTAGCACAACGGTTTGGGTAATGGAACCATGATTGTTTGATGTAAATATGAATCATTATTGTTTTGTCATGGTTGATAGGAAGTAAATATAGATGAACTCCAAAGTGGTCCCCTTATGGTGAAAGCCCTCACGGGAAGACGCTTTGCGGAGTAAGAGAACCCATGATTAATTGTGGAATAATGAGATGAAGGATAGTGAATTTGTTAGGAAAACTATCCTATATGGATAGTGCTTGTCATGCCATTTCCGGTGGTATGTGGAATGTCACATAACTCCTCACGCTTAGAGAGTTATGGTCATGAGAAGTTGGAGACCCCAAGTTTGGGTAATGGACCCAAGTTTGTTTGATGGGTAATGGTATGAGTTATGATTTATTTTCAAATAATACTATTCTATATCGATAGTACATGTCATGTCATTTCTGGTGGTATGTGGAACGTCACATAACTCCTCATGGTTTGAGAGTTATGGCCTTATGAAGTTGGAGGACCCTCATATGTCATCTAGAAGCCC
>JASDQU010400349.1:0-10092 GCA_032191745.1 Picea mariana | reverse complement strand
AGAGTAGACCGCGTTTCACCCCGATATGCATCCAGTGGTTCCACATGGTCATGAGCTAAAACCATAGTAGTTTTATCGACCCGCTCTCAACTAATTAAACTCCACACTAGTTCTCTGCCCGATATGGTTTCTGACCATCGATTGGGGATATCTGAGATCTGTGGCCCGACGGGTCCCATCAACCTCGTGCCTACACTAGATTTACTAGATGTGGCCCTGACCTCCAATTTATCATGTCTCTACACTGGTTTAGCCCCTCGCTAAGTCCCGAGACTTGGATCCCATCAAAAATTGTTATGGTGATATCATGGGCTCCAAATGGGGATGCTATCCTCCCTGCAAGGTAGCAAAGAACGATAGACTGAGTGCCTATCCATTGTGCTGTGATTTATTCCTACAGTCTAAATTTACCAACCTTTATTCAAAAACTCAAAATCGACCCAGCATAACTCAGGGACTTCACCTCGGACTTCAACTATGTTGCTTTTATTTCAACTTCTTTATGAAAAAAGAAAACACGAAAAATGATTATGTACAATGAATGGAAGGGGTGATGATTACTTAAACGATATAATGTTTGAGGAACCTTCCATTCAGAGGCCCTCCTCCAACGATGTCTCCATTACTCTCTTGTAGCAGGTAGGCATTGTTTCCATGGTATGTTGCAATCTCGAATGGTCCTAGCCATATATGGGCAAACTTCCCATGCTTTCCCTTTTCTTCATTTCTGGCATCCCATCTTAATACCCAGTCTCCCAGTTTGAATTCATATTCTGGTTTGAATCTAGCCTTTGTTTTACTGAATTCAAGAGGAGCCTGCAAATTCCTCAATACATAAATGATGTCTACATACCATGGGGAGTCAAGAAACTTCTGGGATATCTGAGGAGTTCTCTCTTCCTCTGCACCTGTTGACAAGACAACCATGAAATTTTTTCCTAAGAGTTCACAATTGGTTTGTGCCATCAGCTTCGCAAGCCCTTGTACTTTGATCAACCTGGTGGGTTTGATCTCAAGGTCATATTCTAACAACATTGTTATCCATTTACCCCTCTTTCCTTCAGGACCGGGTTGGGTCAAGATGTCTTTCACAGAACTAATAGGCATATAAGCAGTAGTATGGGAATGCAGGATGTAAACTCTGAATTCTTTTAAGGCCTTGACTAGTGCATATGCTTACTTCTCCATGATATCATATTTCAAAGGGGAATCCCTCAATGTATTGTTGTAATATGTTATGGTGTTCTCAAAATTATGCTCATCTTTCTATAGTAAAACATCAGCAATTGTGTGCTCTGAGGAAAAAGAGAACAATCTGAAGTCCTTTTCAAAATTAGGGTTGGACAGTACTGGAGCCTTGGTCAATGCTACTTTGATGTATTCAAAGGATTTTATGGCCTCAGGGGTCCACTTTATTTCATTTCCTTTCTTGAGCATGTTGGTAATATACTTTATGATTTCAGCCAAGTTGGGGATAAACCTTCTCAGAAAATTTACTTTTCCCGGGAAAGATTGTACCTCCTTTTTGCTTCTGGGTATGCCAATTTTTAAGATTCCCTCAACTCTGTTGGGATCTCCCTTTATTCCCTCTTTTGAAATAATGTGACCCAACAACTTTTCTTCTTCCATATCAAAATTTTACATCTTAGGGTTTAATGAGATTATGAACTTTCAACACTTCTGAAATTCCCTTCTTAGATGCTTGAGGTGTTCTTCATCCGAAACAGAATACACAGTGATATCATCTAGGTAAATAAAAATGAATTTTTCTTTTTTATCAGAAAAATCTATGTCCATAGCTCTTTGAAATGTTGCCCCTACATTCATGAGCCTGAAGAGCATCTTTACATACATGAATGTTCCCCATGGAGTTGTGAATGTTGTCTTTTCCTGATCATCAAGGTGTACCATAATCTGATTGTATCCAAAGAAGCCATCCAACATCGACATTTTCTGAGAACCCACCACTTTCTATAAAATGTGGTCTATCTTAGGCAGTAGTTAGTTGTCCTTTAGAGATACTCTGTTTAGATTTCTGAAATCCACACACAACCTAATTTCTCCACTCTTTTTTCTCACTGGCACCAGATTTTCTACCCATTTACAAAACCTCAGGGATACTATGATCTTGGCTTCAAATAGCTTCTTTACCTCTTTCTCAATCAAGGGAAGAAACAAAGGGTTTATCCTTCTTAATTTCTGTTTGAACAGTTTGTGATCTTCTTTGATTGGGATCACATGTTGGATTATACTAGTGACATAAACTTTCAGATCATCATAGCTCCAAGAAAAAACATTAGGGAACTATTTCATTAATTTGATATATTTCTCCTTGACTTTAGGGATGAGTGTTCTAAACATATTGATGATCTTGGGATCCTTCTGAGTCCCAATATTGAAATCTTCCACATCCCCTTCCTTTACTGTGATTTTTTTACTTCTGGTCACATCATTATTATCAAAGAGTTTCTCCAATGGGACCAGACCCTTGGGAATAATGTTACTTTTAGCTGAACTATGTCTCTTCCTGCAATCTGATTGTCAAAGTACCCTTCCTTTATGAAGGCAGCTACATCTACCTCTTCATCACAATATTCTTCATCGATGTTCAGATTCTCAAATTCATTCTCCATCTTGAGGAAGCTTTCTATATGTTTGTCATCTTCAAAAACCTACCAGTATTTAATATTATCTGGTACTGATAGCCTGTATTTGACCTCACCTCATATTTTCTGTCAGGGAAGATTGGAACTTTGAATACCATTGCAAAAGTAGCCAAGGCATCAGCAATCTGAATTTTTCCTCTTGGAATTGCTGAAAGATTATACTCTGGAAATTGATCAAGGAGATCTAGCACTAGGTTCCAATATGCCCTTAGTATGGGATGTATTTCTTGGTATATAAATTTGATTTGATTGATAACTAGCTCAAAGTCTCCATGTACAACTATTCTTTTGGCACCCAATTCTTTCAAAACTTTCAACCCCAATATTAGTGCTTCATATTCGGCCATGTTATTCGTGCACTAAAAAACAAGCTTGTAATAACACAATTTTGAATATCCTTTGGGGTGATTGATCCATACGCCAACCCCTACTCCCTCTCTGCAGGCAGCTTCATCGAAACTCATACTCCATATCTAATCTTCTTCGTTATCCTACTGCTCTGAAAACATCTCAGTCGACTGATCAAATTTATCTTTGTCAGCCATATCAATTTCTTGTTCTTTCTCTTCAAAACACGGGTCATTGAAGAAAATGGAAGACCCCAACTTAGTTTCCACAGAGTCAATGGGATGATTACTTGGTTGTGACTTGTTGATGACCATGTATTTGAGCAAAACCTCTCCGTACAACCTCCTGTCTTGACCAAAGACGGGGATGGTGGCGTATTACATTTCCATCTAGAGAGTTCCTTTTGTGTTGCNTCCTTTTAATTTTGCATCCCATGACCTGGAAACAACATGCCAAACTTGGGAGGAATATCAGAAACTACTACATCCACAACCATGTTCTTTGTTGGGATCTGTGCTAAAGATACCACCAGATATTTGATAAGACCTAGGCACTTCATCTTCCTATAATCAAAACAGAACAAGTCTTTGTAAGGCCTTGTGATGTCGAGGACCAGTTGGTCCATGACCACCTTGGGAATTAGGTTATGAGATGTTCCTGAAACCAACATGGCATTGTGCATAGTCATATCATGGATTTTCAGGCTGACATAGAAAGGGGGAACTTCTTCATTATCACTATTTTCCTCTACTTGTGGTCCAAATAAGATGGCAGGGTGATCATCTTGTATGTTTAGGGTATCAGAATTTTGTTCCATATCAATCATCTTGATGATCTGATTTATGTATTCGTTGTTCTTGATCAATTCATTGAATGGTACAGAAATTTTAATATTTTCCATCTCACTTTCAAAATTAAAAGAGGATAAAGTTTTCTCTACCTCTTTGGTGACTGTTTCTTTCCTTGCCTCTAGTATTTTCTTCTGGGGCTCTTCTTTCTTCTTTCCTTTTTCCACAGTACCCTTTGCAGTAGAATCCTTTTTGGGCTGACTTGAAGAGGGTATGTTACTCTGAGCTTCTTTGGTGCGGTTTCCTTTTGGAGGATTTCCTTTTGGAAGGTTTCCATTTGGGGATTTTTCAGGCACTCTTTGATTTTGAAGATTGTATTGTCTCTAGAATTGCATGATGGAATCCTGCAATCTTGCTTGTTAATCTTCCCTTTCTACCGATAGCCTTTCCTTTTCATATTGCATGAAGATCTCATTTGCATCCATGAACTGATCATGTTCTTATTTAGTCAAAAATACATATGTTTCTTTATCATCACAACAGTTCATGTTGTCTTCAAAATATCCATCACAATTCTCATTTACATAATTATTTTGAAAAGGAGGCCTTATTTGATGGTCTCCCTGATTCCCATGATTTCCTTGATTTCCCTGATTCCCCTGATTTCCCTAATTCCCCGGATTTCTTTGTTCTCTTTGTCTAATTTGTGGGATCGTTGGTATCCTTGGATTTCTGGGTGGGCCATCAACCTATTCTCTAGGGTTAGGCCTCTTATCTAACTCCATTCTCTCCATCATTCTCTCCATGGTTCTCATCATCATTTAAAACCTTTCTTCTGATGTTTGTGAGGTTGAAGGTTGTGCCTTATCTTGAGATTTGTTCATGTCCCTGTGAGACTCAGCTTTGATCTTTCCTAAGGCCATTAGATTCACTTCGGCCTCTAAGGAATCAATGAACATATCATCTAATGAAGAAGATATTTGTTCTCTCAATAACAAAGAAAAATCAATTTCAAAGGAATCAACATATATGAGTTGAGCAACTTTAGGGACGGGTTTTACCTCAGCAAGAATCAAATTATAAATATTTATAAATATGGTGGAAAACTCTTGTACTGTGTCATCAGGTGATATCCTCATGTTGTTATACTGAGTTAACAACTGAAGGGGATTTTTATTGTTGCCCCATTTTGCAATGAAATTGGTTTCAAAGGCCTCAAAATCTATGATACTAGTTGTTGGAAGGGCTCTGAACCATTTCCTCACTTCTCCTGCAAGAATTTGTGAAAAAAACCTCATTTTAGCATCCTCAAAGTCTACTTCTTCCAAGTCTATAAAAGAATTGAACCAGTCTAAATGTTTATGGGCTGACACACTGCCTTCAACATCATACAGTTTGATCCTTAGATTATACACCCGATGTAGATCATATAACTGAGCAGGAAGCACGAGAGGAGAAAATCGAGTTGCCATGGTTGTTGTGAGGGATTGGAGTGGTTGTTGGTTCTGAGTATGAATCACTACAGGCCTTGCGGATGCAGCTAAAATCAAATCTCGAAACCTCTTTTCGTCAAAGATAACCTCGCTCAAACATGATTCATATTTAGTTCTAAACAGAGTTTGTTCAAATTTTACATCAAACTCAAGATCTCCAATGCTCATCACTCCATCCATGGGTAAGGACAGATATTGGTCTAAATGCAGCACTGGGTTTACTTACTTTTCTTTTCTTTTGTGTACAATCTTTTCAGGATCAAACACAGGGATTGCAGCTTCTGGGTCTGGGTTTCTCCTGGTGTGAATTCTCTTGGGAGCCAGTATTTCTAGATCACACTGCTTGGTGCAACTGGTCTCTTGGTAACGGACTAGCCAGGGAAAAAATAATCCCAGCCAATAAGGTATTTGATCCACTATCACCCTCAGGGATCAAAACTAAAGCTTTAAGTTGTTTTTCTCCCAGGGAAGGTTTCTCTTTCATTCCCCGACAACGATCCCAGAATGTTAGCACTCCATAAATTCTCTCCGGCTAATAGACAAACAACAGAGGTAACTATTTCAACCAACTTTAGAGCTGGGCACTAGCCTGCTCAACTCAGAGAGGGCTCTCTCATGTCACTTGATATTTATTTGGAAATCATTGGCTAGATGTGGTTTTGTTTTGGGGTTTTTTATAAATTTGTTGGCAAGGAAGGGGAGGGACACTTAGGTCTATGGAATCAAAATTTTGAAAGTAAATGAAAACAATGACTGGCCAATAGAATTATCCAGAGGATAAAGTTTAAATGAGACGATGAATATTAGTTATAAATTGTGTTTAATCATGGTGTAAGAGGAAGGAGTAAACAAATAACTGCATCATAGCATTACTTAAATGAATTCTAAATTAGCTAAGAAGAAATACACACATTTTAAATTGCTTAAGCCGAGAGCATCATAAGATGAATTCTGAGCTTTTAACTATCCAATTTAAACAGAATACAGTGCAAATGGAATAAAAGAACACAATAAATGCATACAATGAAAGGAGAAAAAATCATATCACCACCATTAGAATCTTTTCATAGAGACCTCAAAAGCTTCTGCATATGTATTCAATTCAGCTCCAGGAAATTACAATTCAATTCAGAAAAAAAACTAAAAGGTTCCCTTGCATTTCTACCAACATTAATTCATTTAGAACTTCTAGTATTTATACAATTCGATTTTCTTTCGACTAGAAACCAATTACTATAGCTAAACTGAAACGTTTCAGCTTCCTAAACTGACTCTAATAATTTCAACTGACATTCTTGGTATGTGAACCAATTTACAATGATTAAAAAAATGTTTCATAAACTAACGGTCAACTTCTCTGACTGCTTGGCTTTTGTCTTCGCCATTTGTCCTGCCTGGTCCTCTGTCGAACAAGTTATTCTAGTGACACTTGGAGGTTATTGTTGGTTCCTGGAACATTGCTTTTTGTCCTCCCTGACCACATTATCTCTTTCCACTACACGTCATAATAGATCTCGTAGTCCATCATTTCTTTGATCATAATCTCTAGGTCAATGCAAGACACATAAGTCATGGTTGGTAGTCTGATATTCACTGTCTTGAATTGATTTAAGATCTCAAAATGTATGGTCAAATACTCCACCATGTTTGTACCCTTCAAGTTCTCATCCAGGCTTTCAAACTTGGAGTGATCCATTCCGCATTGAGCAAGGTGAGACTTGTTTTCTTCCTGATCATACAATTTCTCTTTGCCATCCCAAAATGGTGGGAGTCCTTTGACGGACAACCCTTCAAACAGATATTTAAATTCTTGAATGCTTTGTTCCATTTACATGGCCTTAATCTAGACTGATTTAAGCAGATTATGCTTGGCAATGACCCTCCTGGCCCAAATGATCAATGCGGTCCTGTCTTTTACCCCAATGGTCTGAAGTTAAGAAGTGGGAATGGAATTCAACATATTTATAACATTTTGGGCCCATTCTGAGGGTTTCTTTTCCAGTGTCTCACCCACAACAGTCCATCTTCTTCTGGCTGTGATAGCCATGTTATATTTGTCATCGATGAAATTTAGGTATACCCTGAACTTAGCAACTTCAGTAGCAATAGAGTCCCAGATGACATGTTTGGCCCCTTGCAACAACCCTTTTCCTTTCAACCTTGTCTTCATCTTGTCCACTCTTTCCTGTAAAGCTTGATTCTCCTTTTGGAACTGGGCCATCTTTTCATCCTTTATACTCATTTCTTGTTGCAACTTTCCTATGTCTCACCTAAGGCTCTTGATTTCTTTTGTTTTTAGGCTTACTTGGGACATAGCCTGAACCAATCCATCTGTGCTTTGCTCAATTCCTGCAGCATAAGGTGCAACAACAACCATGTCTGGTGTTCCTTTCTATCCTTGTGACCAATTCACCTTTTCCTTCTCCAGCTGCAGCACTTTGGCCTTGTAATTCAATGCTTCTTGTAGAAATGTCTCTTTCTCTTGTTCTAGAGAGACCGCCTCTATTGTTTGTGGATGCTCTGTGGTGGACATATTTATCCTTTTCTTCATGGTTTGAATCATATTGTCTTTCTCTTCTAAGGAAGATTTTACCCCGTGAGGGCCTTAAGATTCTAATCTCTTGACTTGAGTCTTCCAAGCTCTGTTGGATGCTTTCTCTTGTCTCAATTCTCCCTCCAGCTGAAGTGCATGAGTTGTCAACCTTGAAACCCTTAATCTCAGACTCAGGTAATCCGAATACAACATGTCACTGGTTTTTCTGTGGAATTTCACCTTGTCTAGGGCACTGATGTTTTCATAATGCATCTTAATTTTAGACAATTTATCCTCATCTGCCACAATTATGTTGAGTGTCTTATTTTCTACATCCCTGACTGAAAACAAAGAGGACTTATGCTGAGAAATAATTTCTACCTTGGGTATCAAATCTCTTATTTCACTCATGTCCAAGCTTCCTTTCATAGCATATTTATTTGCTAAATCTTATTTGGATTGCTAGATTGCTCCAGGTGCTTTATCAAAAATGTGTTTCTTGTTGCTAAAAGATCTTGAACTACTTTCACTTTGGGGCATGATTCCTTTACCAGTTTCTTCCTTGCTGGTGATACCCTCCACCATATCCATACTCACTTTCCCTTTAGGCTTTTCTTCCTCCAGATCCACCACCTATGGAGATTGTGTCAGATTTATCCTTTTAGGGACACTTTGTTGCTCACTAGTGTTATCACTGAAATTTCGTCTGCACATGGCGACAAGAACTCCACATCATCTGCACATGGCGACAAGAACTCCACATCATCAAAACAGCAATGAAGTCATTCATGGCACTGAATTAAGTTCACAGTATTCCAGAAGGGTCAAAAACTATACAAAGTAACCAAAAATTGAAGGGCGCTTTACAGCAGTAGGGTGCGCGCGCGTATGCGCGGGACAAAAATGTATAACGAGCGCATGCGCGCCCGACGCGCGATTGTCCATACAAAAAGCCGTGCATTTGCTAATACGGCGCATTAATTGCCTAATTCGGCCTCCCGACCGCCTGTGGACTGGCCCCCGAGATGATTTGACCCTCAGATCAGGGTCGGCTCTGCAAATACAGTGAATTTATGGCTTAAGCGAACCCTAAACAGGTCCGTGTTTACACCGGAAGCTAGTTACGTGACCGCCTGGAAATTGCTATAAATAGCAGTGAAGACTCATTGTTTCAGCAGAGAATTCAAAGTAGAGTTACGCTGTCCAGATGCTTCTGAGCCTAGCCTTTGACAACCAGTTCATCAGCTGTGTAATCCCGAGTTCTCTCATCACCCATTTCTGTTCTGTTCATTTTGTAAGGAAGGCATTCAATTGAGGATCCCCGAAGGAACTTCCGCTGGAGGGAAGAGGAACCATTATCCCTTTCTTCAGCATGTGCTATGGTTTTCGCTAATAGATCAAGACTTGAAACCATTGATAACTCCCTTGTCTCACATTTGACGTTTTTGTTTGTTTTTGAATTGTTATTTGCTTTTAGCTGTTAGATAGACTGTATTCTGTTTGGTTTTCTATTTTCTGTTAACCCTTTTTGCTCCACAGCATCCTGTTCTGCCTTGCCGAGCCCAACAGGGCATGCTAGTGCTCCCATTTTTGCTCACCCGGTGACGATCTGAGCACGAACAGACTGGCGACTCCGCTGGGGAGTTAAGGTATTAAATCCTCTTTAAATTGGGTTCAATTCGCTTTCCTTTTGTCGTTTTTAACTTGCAGGGATTCAAATCGACTTTCGTCGACCTGTTAACCGGTTGATTCATAGCAGAAACGAGAGAATCGGTAATTTTTCACAAGCGCGGGGGTTTATCACCCCACAAACGCGTGCATGCTCTCTGGTTTTGTTATACAGTCCGCACGCACACGCGCACCTGTCCATGATAACAGCCGCGCATTTGAGCCAAATTTTTCATTGTAAGGTTCTGGATGTGGTTTTCCTTTTCAACAATGATGTATGTATGCTTTAAACACTGCACAACTTAGGCCCCTAAACTTATAAAGGGGATAGTCAAACATAGGCACTTAGGAGGATTAAAATCATTTTTCCCTTATTTGCTTTCAGCCACGTGGATGGCTTGTTTTGATTCATAAATCTAAGTTGAACATCAAATTGTAAATCACATCTAAACTCACATTCAGGACTAGAAGTCGCAAGTAAACAATCTTAAGTATGCTCTTCTCTCGCTCCCTCAGGCGATCTTGAGAATCAGAAATAGATTGCGAAAACGATTTCATCTCCCTTAAAATTTCAAAACTTTTAGGAGAGGACAACG
>JASDQU010400342.1:0-10802 GCA_032191745.1 Picea mariana | reverse complement strand
TCATCTTGAGAAATCCCTTCTTCCGATGCCATCTTCTCGTTGTGAGAAGCTCTTTTTCTCAATCTAATTAATGGATTCTCTGCAACAAGCTCGCCTTCACCACACTGTAGCTTTTCCCTGGTTAACATGCAACTCAAATCCAAACGTCAACTAGCTCTGATACCACTTGATCCGTAGGATATTTTAATGACTTATGGTTGACTTTTAATTTTGCATGCGTTAACTAACCATTTGAGAAACTTAGTGAAAGAATGAGGAAAGAAGAGGAATTATAACAGCCATATACATACGTGCAGATCTTAAATGCAATAAAAGACAGCAAACCATAACACGCGGATTGATAACGGAGTTCGGCACAACTTTGCCTACGTCTCCGGGCCTTTTCTCTGTGGGAGAGGCTTCTCTATTTCTGTTCAAATGCTAAAAATTACATCACTGCAATTCCAAATGGATACAAGACTGATCTGGTCATGTTCTTCTAGATCTCTAGAACCTTGCAAAGAAAACGGCACGCAAAACGGACGTCTGGAGCTCCCAGAAATGGTCCGACAGTGTCTCCTCCTCAAAATCTTCTCTGCCTAAAAATGGCTTTGGCTTGGCTTATCCTCAACATAACTCTGCTCTGAATGCCCCCTTATGGCCTCAAATAGGCCTGGGTTATATAGCTTGGAAGTTGGTTACTCATCTCCAACTTCCTCCAAGAATTTAGGCTCCAAAACTGCCCAATCCAAAAAATGGAGAAAATTAATTTAAAATAGGTTTAACACATTTAAAAACCCAAAAATTAGTTATAAAAACCCACTTTATAACTATAATACGGGCATAAGCCCCTGAATCTGTGTGCGCGCCCTCTGGAATGGTCATATGGGGGGCCATGTGGCCACGCGCTGGCCCCCCCTTTTGGTGCTAACCCCCAGTTCTGTTGTGTTCGCAAAGGGCCACGGGCCTAACCATTTTATAACCGCGCAAATGAATTGTTGGTCATATGTTATGTGACTGGGGCTTACACATAAAATATCGCACTCTCGGTTCTATAGAACGGTCGTGTGGTGTGCACCGAGGGCTAGGGCTAAGCCCCGGCCCTTTCCCCCGCCGCATAACCTTTGCACCAAATTTAAATAAAATTCCGCCCGTTATGTTAACAAGAACCACCGGCGGGGCGGGTGGCTAGCCCAGCCCTGCCAGTCCTTGGCCCGGTCGGGAGGTCTCTGGTTCGACTCCCATGCACACCATAACATTTTATATATAAACCAATGAACCAATCACGGGGTGCCATGTGGAAGCCCTTGACTGGGCCACGTGGCACCCCGTGATTGGTTCATTGGTTTATATATAAAATGTTATGGTGTGCACGGGAGTCGAACCATAACATAAACCAATTAACCAATCATGGGGTGCCACGTGGCAGCCCTTGACTGGGCCACGTGGCACCTTAACCACCAACCAAACCATGACACGTGTCAACTTCTGATTGGCCCACGTGCCTGCCATGTCAACTATCGTACTGCCTACGTCAACTTGCCACATCATCCCTGCCGTAATGCCCTGTCAGCCTGCCACATCACCCGTGCCACATGTCACCCTTATAGTGGTGACATGTGTCACCTCGGGATAGGTCCAACTGGCTGTCTGTACGTCCAAATCTTCCTAACACGTGTCGCCTCCTGGAGATGCCACATGTCACCTTCTGGGGTTTCCATGTCAGTTGTACGGACCATATCGTCTGCACAGTTAGCATGACACGTGGACTGTATGGACTGTACAGTCATCCCTTTTTTTACCTGTTTGGCTTTTCGGACAGAACGCGATATCTTCTCCATACGGAGCCCGTTTGACAAAGTAAATATACCACCGGAATTAGGAAGACGAGACGGATGCAATGGCACAGGTTTCGTCGCATTTCGAGCACTTTCATTTTTGAGCATTTTTCAAGCCCTATCAGGCTTTTGGATCTGATTTCGGATCACTTTTGCTAGAATAATTCAGCGTCCTGGAGGGGCATCTAATTCATGATGCAATAGGTATAGCTCATGAATGCATTCACAGTACAAAAAAGAAAAAATTAAAAGCTCTAATTCTTAAGCTAGATATACAAAAAGCTTACAATTGTGCCAATTGGGACTTTCTAAGATGGATCTTAATCCAAGTGGTATTTGGAACTCTATTGACAAACTGGATTATGGAATGTGTTAGTTATGCATCCCTTGTTGTTTTAATTAATGGAGAGGCCACCAAATTTTTCAGAAGTGGTAGAGGACTCTGTCAAGGATGTCCACTATCACCCTTACTCTTTATTCTAGTGATGGAGAGTTTGAGCCTACTTTTAAAATCAATCCAAAGTGAAGGATCCTTAACTGGACTAAAAGTTTCCAAACTTACGAAAATTCTACACCTTTTATTTGCTGATGACATTTTACTTTTGACAAAATGCTTATGTGCAGGAATGGAAAGAGATTGTGAGTCTTGTTCAAAATTTTTGTATGGTTTCGGGTTTAAAGGTGAATCCTATCAAATCAATAGTTTATTTCTCAGGACTCTCGGAGTCAAAACTTGCTTATTTCAAGTAGTTTATCCCATATAACTTTTATGATCTCGTCGTGGCTTTCAAATACCTTGGGTACTTCTTAAAGGTTGGATTACAGAGATTGAAAGACTAGCTTTGGCTATTAACCAAAGTGGAAAAGAAAATCAACCATTGGAGCTACAGGTGGTTGTCCTTGGGAGGCAGATATATGTTGTGCAAAGCAGTTCTGGAAAGCCATCCCGTTTATTGGTTATCTCTAGATTTTGTACCGTTGTCCATTCTTCACAAGCTAAGAAAACTTATTGATAATTTTCTTTGGAATGGGAATGCAGATTCAAATCATTTTCATCTCGTTCGTTGGGAGACTCTACCTCGCCCAAAACATTTTGGGGGGTGGGGTTTCCATAATATCTTCATGTTCAGCAAAGCTATGGCAGCGAAAACTCTGTGGAGAGTACTAACAAAATATGGACTATGGAAAAAAGTAATTAAAGAGAAGTATTTCCACTCTATGGCAGTTAATAATTGGCTGCCATCAACATCTTTCCATCAATTTTCGGCGTCAAAAATTTGGAATAGCCTTCTAAAATCTGTGTATCTGATTACAAATTGGCTAAGTTGGAAGCCTGGAATGGGCCATCGTGTGGGTCTCGATAGGGACAGGATCCTGGGAATGGGAAATTCATCTTTCCTGTCTCTTCCGCTTCTATCTTATCTTAGTCATAATCATATTACAGTGCTAGCTCATGCTTGGAGAACTCATGATCAAGATTCTTTGTTATCTACATGGATTAACATCTCGTACTTGGACCTCACAGGGGACCTGACAACGGAGTGGGATCGATTTCGGTGAGCTCTATAAGCTTCAGGGCTTACATTATCTGAATTTGATGATGAACTTCTATGGATAGGGGGGACTCTTCAGGTTCCCTTTCAACCAAGAATGTATATTCAGATTTAATTTCTACTCTAAACCTATCGACCCACACTGGATGGCAAAAGAGATTGTGGAAATGGGACATAACACAAAAAATCAAACTTTTTATGTGGTTGGCAGCGGATCACAAAGTCTTGACTTGGAAAAATTTACATCAAAGAGGATGGGAGGGTCTTGTTTGTTGTCAGATATGCAAAGAAGATAGTGAAGACAATGATCACCTATTCATTCATTGGTCTTTCACTAAACTCATCTGGAAGAGAATCAAATCCATTAAAAATTTCGTTCAGGATTGGGGTGGGAGTGATCTAGATGATTGTCTAACAAAATGGACTAAGAACAAGTCTGCTTCAGCTAGTTTAGCTCCTCAAATATGTTGGTTTATTTAGTTAGAAAGGAATGAAACTACCTTTGAAGGAAAGAAACCATCAACTCTTTTGGTTTTCATCATATCTCTTGGTTCCTTTCATAACCCTGTGGATAAAAATATCACTCTTTTTATTCGCTCTTGCATGATCGATCATCTTCTTGAGTACCCAATGGCCTGTTTTGATGGAGAAGCTAAGGTAAATGGACTGTGCAGTGGCATTGGGGGTATCATTAAACTCTTTGCATCTTCAATTTATAAATGGTACTTGAACTGTGGTATCGAAACTACTACAAAGGTGGAACTAATGGGAGCATGGGCTACACTCTTCATAGGAAATTTTTTGTCTCTTCACAAGATCCAGATCCTGGGTGACTCAAAGGTAATCATAGACTGGTTGAATGATAAATGTGACTTGCATGTTAGCTCTTTAGAAGGTTGGAAACAAGAAGAGATTTCGAGGCCATCCAATTTTTTCACATTTATCGTGAGTTCAACAAGGAAGCAGATGGACTATCAAAGAAAGCTTTATCGGAACCAAAAGGATATATATCACTCTACTTGTGATCAGGTGGATTGGTGGGAAAACGTCGTCTTATCAACATCTATTAGCTCTTATATATTCCTTCTTTTCTGGATAGTTTTCCCCAGTTTTGAGTTATGAGTTGGGATGTGTTTTGTTCATCCTTTACTAGACTGGGATGGTTATTGAGCTTGTGATTTTTGCTTTGTTCTCAACCTGGAGAGTACTTGTTTTTTTTTGGAGCTCTCTATTTGGGTGCATAAGAATGTAACTCTCAGGATGTACAACTTTGTGGTCAATTTTTTGCCTTGTCTTATAAGGCTGCTTATGGACTTTTCGGATGTAAAAATTATATTTTTCTTAATATAATTGTGATAATTTTCTTCTAAAAAAAAAACTTGTGCTCATAAATCTATATGATTATTAATTCATTGTAGGATGTATAAGTCATATGCATTCCATGAAATATAACTAGGTTAATAGATTATCTAATTAGGATTAGGTATAAATAACCATATAAATATTATATATCTTATTAGATCTTAATTAATTAATAACCTTAGGTATAATAGGTATCTTAGCTATTACCATAATGAGATAAATTTCTCCATCCTAATATATCTATTTAAGGCTATATATAACTTGGTATACATTGGTTTATTATATTAGTTTTTATATTAGATGGTTATATATACGGAGACATATATATAATATCTATATGTCTCTAACTTCCTATCACTAATATCATAATGCTAGATAACAAATGGAAGATATATATAAATTCTAAAGAGATGACTGCTAGAGACCTTGATTGAGGACTTCCCTTTGATTTATTACTGCTAGAGGCACACCTTGCTTCATGACTTTCCTCAAAATGACAGCTAGCCACCTAATTTAGTTCTTTTGGATAGCCACAACTAGATTTCTTGATTAAACAACAAGGAGGGAGGGACAAACGTTGGAGCTTACCTTACAAACTACACCTACTCCCTTCTTACCAATTACCTTTCCTACTATGCCTACTGGTTTCCTTGGGGCCCCTTCCCCACAACTTTATTACTTGAGTGGAATTGTTTTCTTTATTAAAGTATAATAGGGTGGGCTTGAGAGACCTTCTTTGTTGATCTTCTTTAGGAAGAATCTCTTTTAGATTATGTCGTAGATTATTTAGGCATCTTCTTATTTTCTTTCTTTACAACTTGCACTCCCGTATTTGCACAACCCCGCCATTTTTAGTGCTTCCTAAATCACACCACTTCAACACTCCATACCTTATTTCTTTTAGGAACGACCTAGGTGGGAAATCCTACTTGAAGATGAATGTCTATTGGATAACAGGTTGCATTTGCCTTATTTATTGATAGATTCAATACAACCAAACGATCTTGGAAGGGAGGGCTTGACTTGCTTGGGTGGGCACTTAGAACATTTATATTACCTTTAGAAGCCTACTGGATTAATGTCAATTGCACAACTAAGTTGTGGGATCTCAGAGCTTCCGTTTTCACTACTGCCTGAATAGAGGAGTGGGTAAGTAGACACCATAGACCTTAGAGGACAGGGTAGGTAGACACCTTAGACCTAATAATATAGACTTGCACCTTTGGTGGATCGTGTAGAAGACTTGAAGATATCATTTTATAGTCATATATTTCCTGATTTGTTGCTATCATTCATTGGACCAGTACCTATATGACTTCAGTGATCATTGGAGATTAGATTATACTCTGTTGTATACAGATATCTTCAGATTGATTTTGAGGTTGGTTTTCACTGGCCCTTGTTCATGAGTATGAATTCCTATGGCATGCATATGCTTTGTATTTCCTATCCATGGCCATGAACAACTGTTTGGTATATTTCCACATGGATTTGCAGTGTAATTCAAATTCGCAGCCATGTGTACAAAGTCATTATGGATTGTAATATTCTTATGAGAAACTAGCTCGTCCCGTTGAGTCTCCATTACTCCGCTTCTAGGAATTATAATGTATTTCAGCCATCGTAGATACTCCTATGACCTCACACATTAGGGGGAATGTGTTATAGCAAGATTTGCCTCACCCCATGCAACTTGCTCAGAAGGCCTTTTCCATTTCCCTATGCAAAATTGAAGTCCCCTTTTGCACTTCCCAGAGCTAAAAATCATATTTTTCCACATATATGCGCCCTAACAACTATACATCATGCATATACATAGGTTGCACCATTACAACCTGCATACATTGGGTTTTATTCTGAAAATTAAAAATTGTGTCGGTTTTCCATGTCACATCATGAGATCCATGATCCTTGACCTTCCATATACTAGAAACGTTCTGAATCGGCCCTTTAGTTCCATTTGAAGGCTATAAAACGAGCCATATCCAAGCTGTGGAAGAGGAGAATAATTCAACTTTTGAGAGCAAAGTTACTCTAGAGAAATTATTCACTCCATATTGAGTCTACATCCCTTTGTCCTTTAAAGTCTGAACACATTGTTCAGCCTGCAAGCTCTTCCCTCTTTGATGGAGAACCTCATTTTCTCTCTTATATGATATTTTATTTGGTAGAGGCTCGGCTGGAAGGGACTTAATTTATCGGTTTCGAGACGTGCCGACATAGAAGTTTGTCATTCATACACTTATGTTGAGCATATTTAATAGAAATACTATTTTCTCGTCCAATTGATGTCTTGCAAATATTTGAATTATTATTCTGTGGGAATATTTGTTGTGAATGTTAATGGATTATGATATTGTATGTGCAAACTTTATATATTATCACCATATGTTTGTGTATCTTGGTTGTTGAGGACAAGGTGCAGGTATAGAGCTTTGAGTTGCATGCTCAACAATGTTCTTAATCAAATGTCCAGACGAGGTAGGCTCTTTATCTTGTCTTGTTAGCATTTACATTTATATAGCATACTTGGGATTAGAGTCGATTTTTGCAGTCGTTCCATCTATTGTGGTTTACACCATGCCATAGAGTGGTTTTCCTCGTAACAATTATGTCCCCCTATTAGTTACCTAAGTGATACAAGTCAATACATTAAAGAAAAAAATTGTTTAGTAAGGGCTATTTAACAACCCCCCCCAGTCCATCTTGGGTTTACTTCGCCTAACCCAAGTGAAAAATAGTAGGGTTTCTAAGGGTTTCTGTTCTATGGAGTTATGTAACTTACTATTTTATTTTATCCTTGGACTTCTTCTCTCTCTAGTTAATGAAACGAGAAAGGTACGTGTTTATGGAGTTATGTTTCCTATTTATGCTAGTTACCGAAATGATATGAGAAAATACATTAAAACAATACTTCGTTAAGGCAATCACGAGCCCCTGGGGGGCAGCTCAATTGGCAAGTGCCATGAAAATGAAGTTCCATGAGGTTTCAAGTTCAACTCCCCCCGACTTACCTTGTGTGCCGCATAAGGGGCATTGTGGGCACACCTGGAGGTTATAGTGGTAGCGGTTGGATAACACGGCCACGTGTAATGCGAGCACGTGCCTAACTAGTTATTGATTCCTCCAGACATAAAAAAAAAATTAAAAAAAATACTTCGTTAAGGCGAAGAAATTTGGGGGCATTAAAAGAATTTCTCAGGGAAGACTTCATGAAGTATAGAGGCATTGGAAGGCTGCCCTGGGTTGACTTCTCCCTTTGGGTGAAAATTAGAAGGGTCAATCAGGACATGTCTTCGAAGAATTTACCTTGAAATACAAACTCAGGTTAAATTTAGAAGGGTTAATCAAGTCTTGAATGGATTGACCTTTCATTCCCTTTAAAACCCTTCTTGTTTTCCCATATTTATTCCCCTCAAATAAATCAAAGGACAACTCTTCCCACAGTTAGAGAAACTGAGATCGTATCTATTAGATAAGGGGGCAGGACTTTACCGACCAGGTTGATCGGGACCTTAATGGGTTTACCTTTAAGGACCTTACCTTCGCAAAGCTCAGGTAAGATCATGACTTTACTGGGTTCAAATTAGAAGGGTTGACCTTCCAGGACCTTTGATTATGGTTCCTTTTCCTCTACTATTACTCTTATATCATGGGTAAACATGTTCTTGGTCTAAAGATGAGGGCCTATAATCCCAATGGAAAATCAAAGTGTCTTTCAGGGATGGCTACCCGCCTGGTAGCTAAGCTAACCATTAGCGCTTTAGCAGAGCCAATGGGGAGGTGCGCACAAGGCTCTATGCCTATCAAGGGTCTTGATCGATCATGTTGGCCTTCCCTCGACCTACTCACTCAGGTAAGGGAAAGGATAGATTCGATCACCCATATTACTATAGATGAGACACTGAATGACATCTTAACACAGGGCTTCCAATCTGTAACATACCCACTATCATAATTTCAAAAATTTTGGGTTAATCTCCCACAATGAGAAATCTCCATAAACCGGCATTTGCGAAGTGCCAATCTCTGGTTAAATATCGGGATTCAGGGTTTCTTCCATCGGGGTTTTGACACCCACGATGTCTTGGTGACTACAATCACCAATCTCTGATCTCTGATTAACTCCTTGGTTGCCTCAGCCCCACTTGGCTAAGCCTTTGATCCACACGACCGGTTCCTATATGAATATACGACAGCTTCTCGTCAGGGTTTCGCAGTTTGCGGTGCCGAGGTGTCCATGTCCTCGGAACTCCTGATCCTCCGATCCCCAATGTGCTCCTAGTGTTTTGGATTTCCGGGCTAAGTCCTGGTCAATACGACCACAACGTTCACAAGACCACAACCTTGGTTCTTGTCGGGGTTTGGCGCCTCTCAGTGTCATGGCGCACAAGTCCCCTGGACTCTCGATGAGCCCTTACACTGGCTAGCCCCCCCTTGGCTATACCATGGTCCATGTGACCACTTACCATACGACTGAAACCGTATAACCTTCCATCGGGTTTTTGGCATATGCAATGACACAAAACACCTATACCCGGGGCTCGCAATATCTCGATCCCCGACTCTCTCCAGATGTTCGCCACGTGTCCCTTGTATCAACGGCTCATGATGGTATCGGGATTTCGCATATCGCGGTTTTGTAATGTAAGGGTTTCATTTCCTTGGAATCCCCGATACACCGATTCCCAATTTGCCGAACTCCGACTTTCTGGGATCTCTCGCCACGTGTCCCTACTGTTTGGACGGTGTTGATCCCATCGGGAAATCGCGGGTCACAATTTCCTGTTGCACAATGTTCTTACCATCGAAAACTTCCGATGAACAAAACTTCGACGGCACCCAATCCCTTGCCACCTGTCCTCGTAGACGAGCGGCCCAGATTGATTCTCGGGGTTTTGGGACTTATGATGTCTTGGTCCTCATGGCCTCGAGAACTCCGATTTTCCGATGGGCCAAACTTCGATAGCGCCTTGATCTCCGACACCTGTCCCTCAGATGGACGACTCAGATCTTATCGGTAAATCACAGATCGCGATTCCGGGTGGCAAGAGTTCTATGTATTCGAAATCCTCGATATGCCGAACTCTGACTCTCTGGGATCCTCTGCCACGCATCCTGTACAATGGACAGTCTAGATCTGATTGGGAAATCGCGTATCGTGATTTCTATATGCAACGGTTCTATACTCCCCAAATCTTCGATGGTAAAAATATCGACGCCTCCCAAACACTGACACGTGTCCTGCCGAGATCAACGGTTAGGATCTGTTCTCGGGATTTCGAGGACCACAAGGTCTCGATTCTCAGACTCAACAAAACCCCGATGACTTCTCCGGGATGTTGACATGTGTCCTTCCGAGATCAACGGCTAGGACTCTTCCTCTGCACACTAGAGTTTAACTCTAGCGCATCTTCTCGAGATCTGACGGTTGTCGGGACTATGATCTAAGATCTGACAGTTCAGGTCATTTCTCCTGCACGCTCTCCTTCCAGAAGTTATACTCCGTGAAACTCCTCCCGATCCAACGGCTTACGGGATTTCTACTCCAGATCTGATGGCTCAAATCTCTTTCTCGCATGCCTACCCCTGCGCTTAACCCCTGCACAGCTTCTCCAGACCAAACGACTAACGGGTAATTAGACCGAGATCTAATGGTCGATATTCTTTATTTTGGGTCTTTGGAGCTTACGATCCCAATTTCTCGTTACTCACGATGGTAGAGGACAAAGGGGAAAAGTAGGTAACGCCTTCGTTACTTCCATCAATCTAATGGTTGTGAATGACTATGGATCCTCCGACGAGATCTCATCCGTCGACTTATTACATCTCACAACACTACTATCTTGGAACCTTAATAGGATCGTTCCTCCTCGTACAGGGTTAATAAGGCCTGTGCATTCGAGTCCTTGTTCTGGGTTCTTAGTGAACCTTTCCAAGGAGGAAATCTTTGTGAAGAGATCCCTACCGAGGCATTCCCGGAAGCAGATAAAGGGAGATAGCTTCCCAAGAAACAGCTGGGTATGATTAGATTCATTCATCAACGTAAGTCGAGCACGGTTTCCTCGTT
>JASDQU010400341.1:0-10846 GCA_032191745.1 Picea mariana | reverse complement strand
CTTCCCCTAGAGGGTTTCCCAGGATAAATGATGTGTCTCTTGTGAATGTGTATTTCTTAGTGATCTTGTTCTTATGTTGCTATTATCTATTGAAATGCAAAGAACTATAATAATGGCATAAACATTAACAAATGCATTGAAGGAATGCATATGAACTAGGCGAGCTACCTTGTCAACCAGTTGGAGCAAGATTGTCGCGAAGTGAAAGACCAAGGATACGAGTTTCACTTCAGCTGGTTGTTGATTCTCATTTCCTTTGTCACTTGGGAGATGCCAGAGGGAGCGACATTCCTTGAAGTTGAGCCATCCGAACCACTAGCCGCGAGGTTCACCATCCTTTGGTATTCAAGCGACATGGAAAAGCAATGGAAGTCAAATGCAATGTTCCACACCTATTATTTACAGCTAAAGAAGGCCATTGAATCCTTCCCTCGCATGACGAAAAATACACTCCATAGGTTCAGACCACTTGCGAAGTTTCGCGTAGACATACACTTCATTTACATCACTGCGCGTGGGGATGAAAAAACGGAAGAGCTCCAGTCCTATTACAAACTCACAGAGAAAGGTATGGAGGAAATAACCAAGGAATGGCCTAAATAATTCCTTGTACCAATCGAACAGAAAAAAATCTCCAACTCCAACCTCATCGGAATTCTTGTAGTCACCCGGGAAGAGTATGATGAACTAGGAAGTAGCAAGAAGAAGAAGAAGAAGGAAGAATTACAGGAAATGAACAGCGCATCGGAGGAAACTGTGTCGGAGTCACCTAGAGGAGGAGGAAATGATGAAGTAAACCAAGAAGAGGAAGGGGAAGAAGACAAGAAGGAAAAAGTCAAAGTGACACCACCTAAGGATCCCCTTACATAGGCCGAGACATCAAAGAAAAGAAAGGTTTCTCCAAAGAAACCTTCAGCGCAGAAGAAGTCACAAGCAAATAATCCCCAGTCATAGACTGTGCTCACAGTGGATGACATTAACCTTATCATCGTCGTTGTATTAGACACTTCGAAGGATATCTTGCAACGAAACAAAGAAAAACAGGAAAAAATGTATGACAGGATCGAAGCAGAGCTGAAAGTGGTACAGCAAGCCCTCTACTTGAGACGTGCAGTGTCTACAGTGCCATTGTCATCATCAGAAGTTATAGAAGTGGGAGACAAGCATGCCCAACTATGCAGATTAGCAGATGCGACAGAGGTTCACCTCTGTCGAGTCCAGGAAGAAAAAGAGCAGGCCAAAAATGCCCTAAAGCAAGAAAAGGAGGAATCCCTAGGGAAACTTCGGGTTGCGCAACAAGAGAAAGATGACCTCCAGGTGAAGTTTGTAGAGGATAGAGCACAGATCCAGAAGGAAAAAGAACAGTTTCTCGTGGAGCAGATTGGATTTAGAGAAGAAGTCACTAGAGAATTTCTCTCTATGTCGAGCTTGACATAGATGGAAGAAGAGACAATGGAGAACCAAGTGGGGAAGCTTGTTGAAGCCATTCAGTAGCTTCAAGAAAGAGTAGCAGAGCTAGAACTGCAAGTAGTGTCGAGCACTCCGCAGGAAGTGCGAGATTAGAGAGAAGAAATTGCCAAGGGCGCAGTAGAAAGAATCAGGGCATTGGCCTTGGAATATAAGCAACTCATTGACTATAGTGTGCAAACCTATGAGCACCTTGCATACGACCCTAAGCTGAGGAGATTGGAGGCACAACTCTAGGAGGAAAAGCAACAAGTATGGACAGTGCAAGCACAATTGAAGCAACTCTCAATAGTAGAAAAGATGAAAAGGTCACAGGAGTTGCACGCAGTTCAACAACAGGTCAATGCAATCCATAGTAAAGTCATGGAAGTGACCCATAGGCTCCAGGCGGTGCAGGAGGAATCCTCCAAATGTTTTGAGGAGATAGAAGGACAAGGTGCACAACTGGAACAAGTGGTCACCACAGTGGAACAACGCTTTGAAGGACCTGTCACCGAGACAGTCATTCATGAGTTCACTGAATAGGAGGCTCTAGCGAAGTAGTAGGTCGAGCTAGCTCGAGCCAAGCTCGAGGCCTTTGAAGCAGAATTGCCCAGATTAGAGTGACTCAGGACGAGTCACAGGTGAGTGTTGGGAGCCTGTTGGCCCTCGACCAAGTTTTGGATAACCTTGATCGTGTTTGACCATTTTTGGGACTTCGACTGGCTAGTCGAAGACGGAGCGCCCAGGCAAAGCGGAGATTGTGGGATCTCGCCCCCTTTTGCGGAATTTTTGGGTTTAGGGTTTATGTAACGAGTATGGGATGTCAACCCATGGGTTTACCCAAGTTTAGGCACCATTTTTAATGTATAAATAAGTAGTTAGGCGATGTAAGAAGAAGTCAGTTGTAAGCTAGTGTGTTAAGTGCAAATAGTTGTGAATGCTTTGTGCATACCGTATGTAGAGACTTTTTGATCTAAGTGCAAGTGACTTGTAGTGTTTTGTGCACAAACTATGTAAGGCTCTATGCTTGGACTTAACTCGGGGAAGGAGGATTTGGCGAGGTGCGCAGATCTCTTGTCCTATGCGGAGTTGGCTTTGTGGCTCTGTGCATGTAAGGAGATTGGAAGAAGCTAATAAAGATGAATAAGAGTTGGTGGATGTAGCCCCACGCTAGGGGTGAACCACGTATATCCTGTGTTATGGTTACTTTGTGCGGTGTGGTTGATATGTTATTGACGTGATTATGCCTAGTGTTGTAATCTTTATGCATGTTAGATGCATTTGATGTAGTAGCTTAGTGCTTAATAACATGAATGAATGCTAGATCTTCTTTGATTCTATGTGTTGAATGGTTATATGTTCTTAGATCTTGTTGAATACTGTGCTGCCCTATAATTAGGGTTTTAACCATGCTGTGAATAAAGGGTTAAAAACTATTGAACGTCAATTGCTAAGTGCTCTGTTAAGTGTTGTAATCAAAAATCTGTGTCCCATCTAGGTTTTAGACACCTGAGTCCTGTAACCCCCCCTGCCTCTACCTCAGCTGAGACTTCATCTACTTCGCGGGTGTTGCCTAAAGGGCTAGTAGTTAAGGTTTTGTTGGTGCGTTGTTGAAGTGTTGAACCCTGGGTTTTCCCCTGTGCCAACAATCCTATTTTCTAGTATTCGGTTTGTAATAGGATCTAGTCAATGCCTATCTTCTAGGAAAATCATCTCAAACAAGCACTTATAATGCCAATATAGTATAAATCTCAACAACTTAACCCAAAATATATTTTACAACAAACTTGGTAAATCCCATAAAATTTGGAATCATATCTTTACTGAGTTATTCCATTCGAAATATCAAAAATTCATTTGATCAAAATATAGAAATTGAATTGTTCATCTTTTACTCCCAGAGTAATAGCATCAAAACTTTCAAAACTGCAGGAAAGAACTTCATAAACTATCATGGTATAATGACTGCACTGGCTTTGGTGTCCCTATGATTTAGTTTGGTTGTTAACATAATATTATGCCAATATAACCTGAAATTGGATTCTCGCAACTCCTTAAGCAGTGCTTTTTGTTCTTTTATTTTCTTTTTGAAATCATGTATCTTCTCTTGTTGTCTGGCATTCCATTGCTCCACCAGAGCTTTCTATTTCCTTAACTATTTTACCATACCCTGTATCTCCTTAGTCCTATCTTTTTCACTTTTAACTTTAACCTTAAACTCTAGATATTCCTCTACAGGTGCAGGTAGGTTCAGGTCTATAATAGCTTGAGGTTTTCTTAATTTGATCATATATCTTAAAGATAATCCAGAGCTATGATATTCATCATCAGTGCTATCAGAACCCCTGGTCTCTAGAAGGTCTGGAATCTGATCTGGTTCTGCAAAAGGATCATCTTTGTCATCAGAAACTACACCTGTACCTCTAAACACAGATTCAGATTTTGAAGTTGATCTAGTGGTTGCTCTGGTCACAGGTCTCCTGGAGTATTGAGCAACCTGTTTTCCCTTTTCTTGTCTCTTCCTCAAGTTTTCAGATTCTTTCTCAGTATTGTGCAAAGAAGGTGTCTCTACCTATTTTGGAATCTTCTAAATTATCCTCTATAATTGTAAGATTCTCCTTTTTAATGGATGGATCAAACATGGCCTTTGAATTTAATCTGAATTTATTGACAACTCTGGTGGATTTTCTCCTAGGGAACTTAGGCACATGTGTAGGATTTTTTCTCTATTTTTTTCCCCTTTCACTCTTCTTACTTGTAGATTTATGTTTCTGCTTGACTGGGGACTGAATTGGGTTCATATTATAATCTTCATCCTCATCGATTTTCATCTTTATCTCTGTATTGAGAAATATGTCAATGTCTTCATCTGGTTTAGATTTCTTACCTCGACTAGTGGTAGCTTCCTCATGATCTTTACCTATAGGAAAATATCCAAAGGTTTGTTGAGTTTGAAAATTCCTCTTGCTAGTCCATGTTACCCTAGCTATAAATGATTCTTCTTTAATTAAAAACTCAATGGCTTTACCAGTCTGTTTCTGTTGGGATGATTTCTTCCTTTTGGCATTTTTGGATTTAGTTGATTGTAAATCGTTTCTTAAATACTGGATTAGCCAATCCCAGGGTCTCTGGACTTCGATCAAACAGGATATTACAAGTGTATTAATTAAAACCTAGTGAAAGAGACTGCCTTTAGCTATAGCAAGATGGGACTGCACCCTCTTGGAAATTTCAATAAACTCTTAAGTAGAAAGTAGGGTAAATTAAGAGGATAATCACCATTAATGTGAATTAGCAGTCTGATATGGTAAAGATAAACCAATGAAAACCTTCCCTCACATGTAATATACATGTGGATGATCAGTAAAGCAGTATTCCATTCCTTCTTTACCCAACTATGTGGTATTCCCTTTTTCCAGTTAGGGTTTTGTTTCTCTAGGATTAAAAATTGATTCACAAATTCCATAACCACATTCTCCTTCTTCCACCAAATGGAAATCTACAGGCTCTAGCAATTGAATGTTCAGTCACTAGCATCAGTAATTTCCCAACTATAGCTTCAAAGCCATCAAAAATTTGTGCGAAAATCATTGAAATATGTTCACCGTGTCCCTGGAAGGTTGTGAAAAAATCAATCCAACCCGCATATTTAAACCTCTATGCCATTTGAGGGTATTCTTCGAGTAATTTTGTGCACTTGGGTTCTAGTCTGATAATCTGTTCGCTCTTATTTGGTGCCATGCTGCTGATATGGTCCTGTAAACAGATCTCCAAGGATTGATGATTTGAATTCTCAGTTCTCGTGGGTTGTTAAGAAATAAGAATCACTTCTTCCTTCAATTTGATCTCTACACAAAATAGCCGACACACTAAAATAGAAGGTGATGGTTATGTTAATGATATTCAAACATGTTTGATTTGATGCATGTATGATAGGTACAACTCAATCCCTCATATGTAGTTGTTATAATTGCAGTATCAACCCGAGAAAAGATCATGGAGAGGCATGCAGATCCTCTAATCACGATTTGAGAAATTATGACGCGATTAGGGAAGGCTGGCGCATGTAAAAATATGATTATCCTAGCACTGCAGGAATAACGCTATTCCTATAGTGCCATTCGTGACTTGGCAAAAAAAAATTCAAAATTCAAAAATGAATAGACAAGTGATGTGACAAGATTTATCATATCAAATCCTAAACCTTTAAAAACTTAAAAAATCATTTAAAAGTGCAATAAAAATGGAGAAATGACCACTTAAACCAAAAGGTAAAAATCAAGCTTGGGCAACAAAGCACAAGCAGGCATGATCAAGGAGTAGGGACACTCACTTAATCAAAAAAAAGGTTAGAGACTAACACCCCCAAAGGGTAATGTTGATATTGAAAATGACCCAATTCCATTTTGGTACCCTGTATTATGGAGATATAAGGCACCATTCAATTTCTGTCAAGTGCAAAATAATTTTGTCAAGGAATTTAGACACATTCTTACTAGAACACAACTAATGAGACTTACAAAGGAAACCTTGATTTTTTTCAAAGGAAAAGGGATTTACATATATGAGGAAGAGTCTACTTACATCAAGTTGTACGAGTTTGAAGGAAATCCTTTTCGGCTTCCCAATTTCGTTTGTGATAGATATTTCGGCGTTGAAGTATGTATATAGTATAAATCCTTGTCTTCCTTATTTGATAAGAAAAGGAAGCATCATATTATCTCTTTTCCTTTCTGTGTTGCTAAAATTTCAATTAGAGGCCTAACCCACTTGGCTTAAACATATGAATTGTTGAATTCATTTCATTTAAAAGAAGTTGAAGCCTTCAAAGGCTTTGACCCATAAAAAATCTTCTATGCCCATTCATCTTCAATTGGTTATGGTGCTTCTTTCGTAAGAATGCAAGAAATCATAGAGGGGGCTTATGATAATGATCCAAACACTAGCAGAACAATTTCCAAGAAAGAGTAACAAGTTTATAATGATGATTTGGTCATGTAGGTTAGATCAAATACACAGGTAAAAAATACTAAGTTAAAGAAAGAATGTCAACAATCCAAGTATAAACAAAGGCATAAAATTGTGACTAGTGTTGATGTTGATTCTACCCCCCCATCCCCCCCCCATAAGAGTTCCTCCTCTACCCAAAGAATCCAAGATCCTAATACAAGTAAAGGAGAGAATAATGAAGGATGTATGGGAGAAGGTGATGGAAGTGACCCCCCTTATTTTAATATGGATAAAGCACACATTGTTTCACAAACAAAAAGAAAAACTAGCAATAGCAACAAAAGTGATCAAAACTCTGAAGACCCAGGAAATAATGTAGTTGAGATGGAAGTTGACAACAACAACAAAGTACTTGAGTGGGCGGTAGTGAAAATGGATGAAAGTCAACAAATAATAAAGGAGTTGGCCCGTGAGGGACCAATTTTTTTAGGAACAATCTTTTTCTTTGCATAATACCAAGTATAATAAAGAGACCAACAAATTGCAAATAGAGAAAATTCATATTAAGAATAAGAAAGTTACAGAGAAATTGAATTCAGAGGTGGATGTTATAGGAGTGGTACCCTTTGAAATAATAAATCTACATTTGACCATTGGTGATGCTCTGGATCATTCCATTACAGAGCAATAATTGGAGAATATCATATTGAAAAAGAGGATGAGTGAGTTGGAGGACACTTTAAATCGTAGAAAACTATTTGTTGAACCATTATATATTATTGTCTGAGAAACAGTTCCAAAAGGAACACCAACTAGATACTCTAAAGTAAAAAAAGTTGCAAAATTATTAAGTGGCATCAGAATGTATGTTTCATAGAATATAAATAAGCGGCTCAACACAATTTTGGAGGCATGGGAGGTAAGCACTAGTCTAAGGAATTTATCTCAAAGGATTTATTCTCTAACAAATTACCTACAATAAGATTTGGAAAATGACGAGTATTTTGATAAAAATGCTCTAAGTATAGTTACAACATGAGTGCAAGATATGAATGATTTCACAAGGAAGCAACATGATTCACCTTCAAAGAATAGAATGAAACAAATAAAGGTTGGTTGGCTCGCAAGGATAGAAATCCTTCGAGAATTAATTGCAACTTGTAAAACTTTGGAGGGAAAAAGAAGTGACTCGTTCCTAAACTCACTTGACATAGTTAAAGAACTCGAGGGCCCACCATTGATTAGATAATCCATGTTGTTAACCAATTAACAATTGGAATCTGAGTTAAATATACTCAAGATTTCATGGGGTAGTGAGTTTGACAACCTCACTAACTTCCTAGAAGAGTAAATTAAACGACGGTTGGTTAGCTTTGTTAATGAGAATGAGGATAATTTAGCATCAATACAATAATTATTCTCTGAGTGCAAGGCAAAGGATGAGACATTTTTTCTTTGGGTTAAACAAGACATAACAATTCCATTGTTAAGGGATTATTTTGAAAATTGGCTCGAGAATTCACTGAACAAAACAACTAATCCTCCATAAATTCCAAGAAGCAGTTGCACCAACAAGGGTCAAGTTCAAGCTATATTTATGAAGGTTTTCCAAAGGAGCATGAGAGGAATCCATCCATCAAATTCTAATTTAATTTTTGTGATTACATTTTTTTGAAGCATTTCCCTTATTTCATCTCAATCTATGATAATCCAACTTTATGTGTTTATTGCTTACCTGTAAAGTCGATCCCTAATTATTTTCATTCTTCTTCCAAGTTACCTATTCTATTATATATGGTCCTTGGGAGCCCCATCCCATTCCAATAGGATTAACACATTTTACTTTATCGTTTAAGCATCATGGATATTATGTTGTGTTATTTTTGCACACATTTTATTTGAACTTGAACAATCAATTTGTAATATTATTTTAAAGATTTTCATAGAGAGCTATTTTTAGAGCTCATAAATTTTGTGATTTATGACTTTCATTCAAGCATGAGATCTCAATTATGTGTTTCCATTACATATTCATGAGATTAAATGTTTAAAATCATTCAAATCCCTTTGTTTTGGACCTTCACCTCACTTTGTGTGTTACATGTCTTGCTTCAAATTATTTTCCCCTTACTCTATGAATGGATCTGATGGAATGGGTGAAGTTACTATTTATATTTAAATTTAAGTCATTATTTTGTTATTATTTTATTGGTTGGTCCACTCTTAGGGTTTCATGATATGAATGCATAAATCTATTGTTTTTTAATAAGAGAATCTATAATCTGAGTGAGAAAGAGGAGCACCACCTCTATAAAAACGAAGAGGGTATCTTAAGATTTTTACAAGAATACCTTGTGAGGTTGACTCTTGTCCTTAAGAGAAAATAGATCAAAACACATGAGTGAGTGCTTTTGCACCACTCACCAAACTAAATCCATCAATTCTACTCTCATTGTCCAGCATTCCAATAGGGGTGCAGTCAAAAGACTAGAAACTTACCTCTATCATAGAATGAGAACGTTGGTGTTGAGCAAACACGGGTTCATCCTTGCAATCCTAAATTTTCCAGCCACGAGAATCGACTCGAGAACCACAATTTCCACTAGAGCAGCCTCACATTCCTAAAATTCTAAGACACCACAAAGTGAACCTCAAATCAAATTTTGATTCAAATCCACATGTTCCTCTTGATCCAGGGAGAAATCTGTAGAAATCCGACCAAATTCTGAAGTTGGGATCCCACAAGGGAAGTCTAGAAGGGAGAAATTCCAATGTTAAACCCCAATTCAAGACTAAATGTAGTAGGAACAAGGATGACAGACAACAAACCTAAATTCCTCATGCTTTGGTGCCATTATCCCGCCTGTAGGGGAAATCATGATCTAGAGTGGTTGAAGAATTTGAGTCCTCATAAACATTTGCATGTGTGAGGGGACTGCACATTGAATGCACTTTGGCCATTGACTATGGAATACATCCATCGCCATCGAAATTTCATGCCAAGTTCCTAACATGCAATGGATCATCATGAAGTTTAATGAAATATAACTTAGGCGATAGGGTAGTATACCTCCCCTCCCTCTAACCTTATTTTTCCACATTACAATAAAGATGCCTTGTTTTCTAGGTTATCAACTTTGTGATTTATCTTTTTGAGTACATGATAGAACTCAACACTCTCGAATCTAGAAAATTATCATTTTATTTAGGTAATTATTCTTACTAGGGTGCCATTTCTTAGAGAGGTGACTTTGAGCATAAGATTGATGATTAGTGTTGAGTCCCCTTAAAAATTATGTTCATGATAAGCTTATCATCAATGATCTTCATCCCTTGTAATAGAGAAAATGTCGATGATTGATTATTTGTAGCTTTCCCTAGTCTCCATTTAGACTCTATTTTTTTTGTTTCCCTTGGGATCAATAATGATCCCCCCTGCACTTATCACCCCTAGATCCCATTCGAGGCTCCATTCAAAGAATAATGTATACTTTTCCTATGACTATTTCCATTTCAAAAATTCTTCTTTCCCCATATGAACTTACCACTTTAGCCGAGTGGGAGGAGGGGAAGCAATTGATTTCACCATGGGTCTAGTTTTACTAATCATACCATCCATTTAATCACAATCTTCCTACTCCAAAAGACCTGCATTATGTCCTTTCATCCCTTTGACTTGGATGGATTTTGATAGAAAACTACAAGCTTTGTTTGCAACACTGAAAATTGAGGTTTTAATTTGTTGGAAAATAACTTTGTTTCTTGCTAACCAAATCTTCCAACAGATGAATTTTGGAACTGCCATCGACATTCTCCTAAAAACTTGCTTGTTTTGAAATGATCCCTTGTATTTTTTTATGCCAAACTGTAAACATTTCCTTCCAAGAGTATGGAAAATAAACCTTGTTCAATATTTTGTTAAAGGCATTCCTCCAAACTTGCAATGAAAATGGACATTCAAAGAAAAGATGTTTATGAGTTTCACTCTCTATGTTACACAACACACATTTGGATGGACCCTGAATTCCTCACTTTTGCAAATTATTTGTTGTTATTAATTTCCCATGAACCATGATCCAACAAAACATATTTATTTTTGGTAAGGATTCTCCCCGTCAGATAGATATGTTTCCAAATACGCACACTTTATGGGATTGGAAAATATGTAAGGAGGTTGTTATATCATGCTCTCACTGAATATGTCAAGCCTCTAATTCGTCAACCCCTCTCATCTAAAAATTTTAGGTCCACAAGAGACATTTTTTGAATAAATTCTCTAGAGAGGAAGAGAGATGCACGGGTGGAGAAAGGAATTTCCTACCCAACCATAGAGATCTAGAGCCATCCTAATTCGATATATCATATAGAGTAACTAGTTGTCTATAACCAAGATGTGAGAGTAGTTGTTTATGTGTTTGTCTCCATCGATGGATTTCTTAAAGTACTG
>JASDQU010400336.1:0-10777 GCA_032191745.1 Picea mariana | reverse complement strand
GAGAGAGAGAGAGAGAGAGAGAGATTAAATGATCCACTTCATTTAATTTTAAACACAATATGACCAAGAATTAGAATTAACATTTAGCCATGTAATGCTCTTGGTCCAATGTCAGTTGGTATTTTAACTACTCTAACTCTTTAGTAAGTGGTATGAGTGGTCAGTTCATTAATGTAGTATCTAATTTTGTTTAAAAATAAATAAAAAAACAAATATTTTCGCACCACACAATACATTTTATAAACAAAATGTCTTACATGTAAATAAATCAAGTTATTTAAAGAGTATAAAATGAACATTGAACCTCATACCTTAATAAGAAAACTCTAGGTCTGTTGGATTAGATGGTGGAACAATCTTTCTCCTTAGTCATTTCATTTTTAAAAAGATACGGAAAACAAGCCTTAGTAATACTAAAAGGACTTACATTAAACTAGAACATTCCTATGGGTTCCAGAGAAACTAATTCTATTATTAATCTTAATAATAATAACAAATTTAATTATAATTTTCATATAAAATCAATAATTATATTTATATCATTATACCATAATTTATTTATATAATTATATAACCCTAATCTTATTATTCTTATAATTATATAAATATAATCCTAATAATAATATAATCTATAATTATATTTATACCTATTATTCTTATATAACTATAATTATAACCCTAAACTTTATATTTTTATTTTTATTATTATTATATAAAATTATTAACTATAATTATATAGATATATATTTTTTATCTTTTTGTTATTGGGTAAGGTATGTACACCTACAAAATCCTAGCGAGGAGATCTCTTGTCCCACAAACAAGCAGGTCTCATACATCAATTTGTTGTTTGTCTTAGCCATGACCTAATAATTATTATTATTATTATTATTATTATTATTATTATTTTACTAAAATTATATAACTATAATAATGATAATAATAAAATCTATTTTTATTCTTTATTCTATATTAACATTTTTATTATAATTTTTTATTATAACTTTAATATTTATAACTATATTTTTATATAATTATAATTATCATTGTGTTGGTCTTCGGGACCGGAGTAATGATTAATAGGGACTGTCGGAAGCATTCGTATTTCATTGTCAGAGGTGAAATTCTTGGATTTATGAAAAACGAACCATTGTGAAAGCATTTGCCAAGGATGTTTTTATTAATTAAGAACCAAATTTAGGGGCTCGAAGACGATCAGATACCGTCCTAATCTCAACCATGAACAATGTCGACCAGAGATCGACAGATGTTGCTCTGAGAAATTACAAATATTATCCTTATATAATTATAATTATAACCATAATATTTATACAATTAGAAATACTATAATAATAATAATAATAGGCTAAAGGGGTATAATAATAATAAAATAATAATAATATGCTAGAGGGGTATAATAATAATAATATACTAGAGAGATAGGGTAGGGTATATTATTATTATTATTAAAATATATTATTATTATTATTATTAAAATCTTTACATAAAAACAAAAATTAAAATTAAAAAATTAAAATTTGGTATAATATATATATATTATTGTTTTTTTTAAATTATAATTTTTTAAATATAATCTTTATTAAATTATATAATTTTAATCATAATTAAATTAATTTTATAACTATAATGTTAAGTATAATATTTTTATTAATTTAGTTATTTTTGGCCAACTCTTCTTTTTCTTTGCATCTATTTTCTTTTTCCTTGTTGATATTTATAGGTCTTATAGATGGGTTTTCTCTTGAGAAATCTTTCATAATCATGAACCATAGTGGTTTGTCCCAATCTTCATATTATTTAAAATGGATGAGACATTTCCAAAAATGTCTCTACAGACAAAAGTCTCAAATATAAAATCTTAAAATCACCAAGGGAAAAGTGGATTAGTATCTTTCAATGGGTATTTATAAAATCTTAAAATCATCAAGTGAAAAATGGATTAATATCTTTCAATGGGTATTTTTTTCATTATCTACTTTTGGTCAATACAAGTAAGAAACCACCCCTTTCTGTTGGGATAAGGTACGTTAAGTGACTCGACTTTGGGGGGTATATATTGCTCAAGACTGTTGCATTATCATTCTTTGGGACCGGGAAGCCTTATGAATGGGTCGCTTGAAGTTATTGCCATTGCAAAGTGAAAATATTTTACTATAGTACCTCCTCTACTTTTTAGGTTTATTTCTTATCTTTTGGATTTTTGTTGGAAAAAGAAATTGTTTCATGTTATAGAATAACCCTTCATCTAAGAGGCTACAAGTGGTGATGTATATTCCACCAAATTCACCTAAAACATGCACCTTCCTCCACTCATTTATCACAAGCACACACACGAGTGACATCACTTCAATGGAGAGACTTGAACCTTGGTGGGGGAAGTAACGACACCCCACTTTTAGTGACCTCAATGAATATATCATGTAACAAGAATGAATTTTAGAGAATATTGTTAAATTTATAGAGGAAATAAGTGTAGTAAAATTGCATTCAATATCACCTCTCCTATATCAAAGAGTCTATAGGTCAAATAAACACATTTTAAAGTTTTTTCTACAAAGCATGTAGTGGAAAATGTATTGTTCATTGAAATAAATAAGTGATGATCTTAAAAATGTCCTACATTTGACAAGCCTTCATGGAACACAATAAATTAACATTTCAGGTCCACCCGAGTGAGCGTCGAGACCTTTCAACTCTTGCTAAGTCATAATTTAATTGCTATGCACTTGCTTGTGGGTTCTTGGAACTAGCCTAGAGATTACAATGGCATCCAACCAGATTTGAACCTAGGCCTTGCATAGGTAATCCCCATGAGTTACCAATTCATCTCAATCTAAAAAAAAACATCTTAGAGCTAAGAAGACTATAGATAGATGAAATCATTTTAATCCTTAGATGGAGGATTGAAGAAGGAATGAAATTTGTAAATACATGATGTCATCCAAGCCATTGGAGTCACCAAATATTCAATTACATTGTCTTGTTCCAATAGAAGAGCTAGTTGAATTAATCAAAATCATGGTAGATGCTAAATTTATTATCTTAGTTGGCTTTCCTTTAAATTATGTAGGGCTATTTAGGAATCCACTCATCAAATATGTTCATGGTTTACAAAGAGGCCCATACATCCTTATGGAATATTATTAATTAAAAATTATCAAATTAATATCAAAGATGAGTAACCCCCCCCCCCAAAAAAAAATAGATAATTTGAAAACCTTAATGATTTTTAATGTTTATCCCTATCAAATTAATTTAATTATCATAAAAAAATGTGAGGTGTATTGAAATTAAAAAATAACTAATTTCAAAATATGAATTAAAATTAACTAGACTTAAACCAATAACTATGTAGATTGAGAGCTTGTGAGCAATTTTAAAGTAAAAACCATAGTTGATCAAAATATAACCTCATTATTTAGTTATATATTGGTTTTCCCATTGTTTATATTTAGGGTTGATAATATGAGGAGGGCACAATATCTCGAGCGGATTCAAGGCATGTGAGTAATTTTAAATTACAAAGAAGATCAAAATAAATTCTCATTATTTAATTATATATTGGTTTTCGAGTGAACTCAAGGCACGTGAGTAATTTTAAACTACAAAACGTAGTTGATCAAAATAAATCCTCATTATTTAATTATATATTGGTTTTGCACTATTTATATTGAAGAGGATTGATAATATGAGCAAGGCTCAAGACCTTGAGTGAAAGACCTCAAGTAAAATTTATTTGGTATGATATTCTTCATACTTCTTCCATCCTTATAACTCACTTTTTCTCATATCGTGTGAGGGTCATGATTGATTGATAACATAAAGGTTTATTTTTAAATTGTATAAATTATGGTTTCATAGGATATTTTAGTCCCACCACGTTTTTTTAACTAGCCATCCTATGTTCAACTTTATAAAGATTTGGGAGAAAAATAAATTTCCATAATGTGGATTTTATTAGGAAATTTTCATTGTGTAGATTTCTACATTAAAATATTTAAGTTAATCCTTTTTATTACTTGAGCCCAACTGCATATCCACAAAGTATGATCATTATCTTCTCTTTGTTGTGACAATGAAGAAATATGTATCCTCTTAATGTTTCTTAATCTTTTCATATTTGGGTTGTGTATTGGTAAAGGAAATATTTCAGAGTCTACCTTGAATAAAATATGTATTTGTGAATCCTAGAATGATTCCACTATATCATCTTTTGATTTATGGATAAACTAGGAGTTTGAATTGAAAATATATATAAATATCTGCACCATATTCATGGACAAGTGGGGGTGTGGTATGGTGATACTTCCACATCATGCCTTATTCTTAGCATAGTAGTAATTGTTTTCTTGGGTTAGGGAGAATTATGAGTAATTATACTAAAATTCATATATTATGATGAAAGACATGATGCCATGTTTCTGAATGAAAGGTAAGAGAATGACAACACATCCTCCTTTATTAGATTTTGGAAAGGAAGATAATTTTGGTGTTTGTTTTCTTGGATTATGGACAATTATGAGTAATTGTAGAAAAATTCATAGATTATATTGAAATAAATGATGTGTTGTGCTTTTAAATGAAAGGAAAGATAATTTCAAAGGAACAAGTCCTCCTCCTATAGTGGAATTTTTCCTTGTGTCTCTTAGGTTAGAGACTAGAAACTACTTTGTTTTATGAATGAGGAAAACAAATTCTAAAATAAGATACATTGTCTACCTTTTCTAAGTTTTGGTCTTTTTAGTTGGAATAAAATAACATAAATAGAGACGAACTCACAATTTTATGTTGTTTAAATTGCATTTCTAAATGCATAAATGGATTCAACTTGTTGAAAATCCCCTAGGGCACTTGAATTATACAAACTTACACACTCAAATCTGCAAGTCCAACACTTTTTCACCGAATTTCAAACAAAAATAAACATAAATCCCAAAGGAAAAAAAGGTAGAACTTTTAGACTACCACAATAATAAACTCAATAAACTCATTTAAACACTTTGTAAAGGAAGTTCCATTAATCCCTATTCTATTATAGGAAATAGAATCATGCATTATAATCTAATTTGAAAATTTGACGACTCCCATTTATGAATTTGTCAAGAGCGTATTTTCTAAAGGTAATTTGAGAAAATCTTTAGTAATCTTATTTTTATTATTTTGAAAAAATCCATACAACATTGACATGATCATCTTATTAAACCTAAATTTAAACATGTCCATACAATTTACAACATTGACATGATCATCTTATTAAACCTAAAT
Source organism: Picea mariana (assembly GCA_032191745.1). Taxonomy (NCBI): domain Eukaryota; kingdom Viridiplantae; phylum Streptophyta; class Pinopsida; order Pinales; family Pinaceae; genus Picea; species Picea mariana. Next base: position 5,491 of record JASDQU010400336.1, on the reverse strand, counting down.
TTAAACATGTCCATACAATTTACAACATTAACATGATCATCTTATTAAACTTAAATTTAAACATAATCATACAATTCACTAGATTATTAAATTAGTGTTACAACATATTATTAGCAGACTTAAAAAAAATCTTATTATTATGATTATCCCAAACAATAAAATATTAAATAATGAGCATTGTTATTAACTAAAGCAATGCAATAATTAGATAATTAAAATTAAATAATACCAAACCATTGTTTGAGAAAACAATTTTTTCACATTCACTACTTTGAAAATCAATTTCCAACGAGCGATAGCACGAATAGAAAACCTTGATTGAACTAGGTAATGCCTATTAATTTCACAAAACCTTGATTGAAATAGGTAATACCTATTAATTAGGTATGCAAGTAGAAATGGCAATAATGATATTGTTATTAAAAAAAAATTTAACATTTATTTTAAACCTTGATTGAAATACGTAATACCTAGTAATTTCAAGACGTATGCAAGGGCAACAATGATATTGTTATTAAAAAAATTTAAACATTTATTTTAAACCTTGATTGGAATACGTAATAACTACTAATTTCAAGACGTATAGAAAGGGAAATAACGATATCGTTATTCAAAAATATTTAAACATTTATTCTAGTGGCTGTTACAATGGAATGGTGCTTTTTAAACGATATTTAAATTTAAAAGATTTTTACACCCTCCATTAGATTGGAATATTTTAGCATTGTACAATCCCAACCCTCCTTTAGATTGGAATTTTTTGGCATTGTAGAATTTCAACAGGCATTGTGCTTTCTTGTGAACCATAACCTCCCATCCACCACCATCACCTAACGGTGTAGAGGAACATGACCGTTAAGTTGTGTTGATTTAGTGAAATAACGGTGTAGACGAACATGACCATTATAGATTAAAAATTAGATTAGCTAATGAGTGTCTGTTATGAAAATTTCAACAACCTATCATCAATGTAGTAGAAAAATATCAGTTATGTGTTTTAAATTATTGTGCGGTTAATTTAGTAGATTAATTTCCTCTCTTTGTTGTGACAATGAAGAAATGTGTATCTTCTTAAGAAATGTGTACCTTCTTAATGTGTCTTAATTCTTTTATATTTGGGTTGTGTATTGATAAATGAAAGATTTCAGAGTCTATCTCCAATAAACTATATCTTTGTGAATCCTAGAATGCTTTTAGTATATCATTTTTTGATTTGTGTAGAAACAAAGAGTTTGAGTTGGAAATATATATAAATATCACTATATTCATGGATGAGTGGGGTATCTTATGATGATACTTCCACATCATGCATTATTCTTAGCATAGTGGTAATTTTTTTCTTGGCTTACGAACAATTATGAGTAATTCTACTAAAATTCATATATTATGTTGAAAGACATGATGTCATGTGATATTTAAGGAAAGGTAAGACCCTGACAACACAACACATTCTCCTTTATTGGATTTTGGAAACGAAGATAATTTTGTTATTTTTTCTCTTAGGGACAATTCTGAATAATTGTAGAAACAAATCATAGATTATATTGAAAAAATGATGCCATGTGCTTCTTAAGTAAAGGAAAGAGATTTGCAAGAGAACACGTCCTCCTCCTATAAAGACTTTTGGAAATGAAGGTAATTTTCTTGAGTAATTTTAATTTTACAATGAGATGCTCATTCAATGTCTTATCATTTAACTTTTCCTTGTTTCTGTTAGGCTCAAGAAGAGACACTTTATTTTATGAATGAGGAAAAAAATTCTAAAATAAAATACATGTTGAGGGATTATAGATAATAAAGTTGTTGTCTATATGTTCTAAGTTTTGGCCTTTTTCCTCATAATCCAACAACATAAATCGGGACGAAATCAAAATTTTATGTTGTTTAAATGATCAATATCCTCTCTTTGTTTATATGATCAATATCCTCTCCAGTATGATGGGCTGTGTATTGGTAAATGAAAGATTTTAGAGTCCACCTCCAATAAACTACATCTTTGTGAATCCTAGAATGCTTCCAATATATCATTTTTTGATTTGTGTAGAAACTAGGAGTTTGAGTTGGAAATATATATAAATATCACCATATTCATGGAAGAGTGGGGTACCTGATGATGATACTTCCACATCATGCATTATTCTTAGCATAGTGGTAATTTTTTTCTTGACTTATGGACAATTATGAGTAGTTCTACTACAATTCATATATTATGTTGAAAGACATGATGCCATGTGATATTTAAGGAAAGGTAAGGCACTGAAAACACAACACATTCTCCTTTATTGGATTTTGGAAAGGAAGATAATTTTGGTATTTTTTTCTCTTAGAGACAATTATGAATAATTGTAAAAAAAAATCATAGATTATATTGAAATAAATGATGCCATGTGCTTTTTAAGTAAAGGAAAGAGATTTACAAGAGAACACACTTTTGGAAATGAAGATAATTTTCTTGAATAATTTTAATTTTACAATGAGATGCTCATTCAATGTCTCATCATTTAACTTTTCCTGCTTTCTGTTAGGTTCATGAAAAGATGCTTTATTTTATGAATGAGGAAAACAATTCTAAAATAAGATACATGTTCAGGGATTATAGATAATAAAGGTGTTGCCTATATGTTCTAAGTTTTGGTATTTTTCCTCATAATCCAACAACATAAATAGGGACCAAATCAAAATTTTATGTTGTTTAAATTGCATTTATAACTACATAAATGGAAATAGGAAATAGAATCATGCATTATAATCCAATTTGAAAATTTGACTACTCTCATTTATGAATTTGTGAAGAGCATATCTCCTAAAAGTAATTTGAGAAAATCTTTATTAATTTTATTTTTACTATTTTGAAAGAATCTATGCAACATTTACATGATGATCTTATTAACCCTAAATTTAAATATGCCCATACAATTCACAACATTGACATGATAATCTTATTAAACTTAAATTTAAGCATAATTATACAATTCACTAAATTATTAAAATGGTATTACAACATGTTATTAACCCAAAAAAAATTCATAACCATAATTTTTTTTATGATTATCATTATCCCAAACAATACATCATTATCCCAAACAATACAATACGAGAGAATTAAAATTAAATAATAAGAACCCATTATTAGAGAATTAACAATTATTTCACATTGACTACTTTGAAAATCAATTTTCAACAATAGTATGAATATAAAATCTTGATTGAAATTCAATCTTGAATATCAATGAATAAAAAACCTTAACTGAGATACGTAATACCGATTAATTTCACAAAACCTACGTAATACCTATTAATTTCACACTTGGACGTATGCAAGTACAAAGGGAAATAATGATATATTTATTAGAAAATATTTAAGCATTTATTTTAATGGCCGTTACAGTGGAATGGTGTTTTTTTAACTGTGCTTTTTAAACGGTATATAAATTTAAAAGCTTTTTATACCCTCCATTAGATTGGAATCTTTTGTCATTGTACAATCTCATCCCTCCATTGGATTGGAATCTTTTGGCATTGTAGAATTTGAACAGACAATTCAATGGGCAGTGTGCTTTCTTGTGCTTTCAATGGGCAGTATGCTTTCTTGTGATTTAAATTTAAAATCATTTTACACCCTCCGTTAGAATTTGAACCGAGAGTTCAATGGGAAGTGTGCAACACACATTGATTCGGTTAAATCATAGTTATTTGTTTTTCCATTATGATGTTCAGTAGTTCACGCCCTCCTCCTCCGCCTGGCGGTGTGGTCTGACATGTATGAGTATGCCAAGAGCGTTCTGTGCTTGTCATGGTTCTGTGTGGCTCTGAGAGGTGGATTTTTTAATTTAAAAGACACACAGAAACTGCAATGCAATGGTTCTGTGTGGCTTTGAAAGGTGGGTTTTTTTAATTAGAAGACGCACAAACAACAGTTGGATAAGGATCGACATCCTCCTCCTCAATTGGATTCCGTAAATTTCTTTGGGGCGCTTGTCAGGGCTTTGAGGTAGCCAAGTTTCCTGAACAGCTATAGCTACTGAGGTTTCGTTCCAGAAGTTAAAGCTTCTCTCCGTATATATCGTACAGTGCTCATGAGATATCTTTGACTTCCTTTCTGAACCTTTTCTTGTATGGTTCAAAGATTCTAGATATATTTTGATATTCCATAGACTTGGTTATTTGTATCTATGCAGCAACTGTGAGATCTAGACTTGGGCGAGAAATCGAAATTTTTTCTTTAATTCGAGATAAATCTGTGTCTACACCTCAGATTTGGCCCAAATTGGCTTGAAGATTTTCTAAATGGAGTTATTGTGTTCTAGGTTTAAGATGAGTACCGTTACTAGCATGTCTTTTATAGGCACTGAGGGTTAGCATCCGACCCGATCCTCTGGCCCGCATCGAGTCAGAGCTATACCAGAAATTAGAGGACATCACCGCTCTTAAATGTCCGCCGGGCATGCCTAAGGTTCACTGGGAGTCTGCAAGGGTAAGTCCTGCTAATTGTATGAATATATTAGTATGTACAATTTTTCAGATGTCTGTCTTTACGAGTATTGATGTAAGTGCAGGTAGATATGGAATCTCAGGCCAAGAAAGACGCGGAAAAGGAAAAACTTCCCTACAAAGCCGTCCTACAGCTCACGGAGCAGTACCAAATATGTAAGAATGGGAAAACCCCAGCCGCGAAGCCCAAGGAGGACACTATGATGCTCTCGGATATCCGGACATCCGAGTTTCAAGAGGCCAAAAAGAAAAATGTAGTGCTGTTGCATCAAGCTTCTCATAAAGAATCCTCCCTTAAGATCGACCTTAGCGGGCTTTTCCTTCACAGCGTTCCAGATGAAATAGAGAAACTGTCGTGTACACTTGTCAAGCTCGACCTTTCTAATAATAACCCAGAGGTAGGATTGTTTCAAGAATATTATTTACTAGCAGTCGGCCAGAATCTCTCACCCGAAATTGATGAAGACTTAATTGTTTATTGCAGGTTTTTCCGGAATCTGTGACGAGTCTCGTGAATCTTATTCATCTGGACATTCAATCAAGCTAGCTTACATCGCTACCGGATTCCATCGGGCGTCTCGGGAAGCTCAAGATCTTCAATGTTTCTGGGAATTCTCTTGCTGCGCTTCCTGATCGTATTGAAAGATGTCGGTAGGCTATTCAATGTACCTCAGAGATTTCTTTGTTGTGTCTCTTTTCTCAATCGTGATTTTCGAAAGTGACATTTATCTTTTAATTTAGTGCACTGGAAGAGCTGATGGCCAATTTCAACCAACTCCCGCGGCTGCCTGATGGGCTGGGGTTTGAACTGTTGAACCTCCGGAAGTTGTGTGTTCATTCGAACAAGCTCAGATATCTTCCATACTCCACCTCCCACATGATGTCTCTCCGCTTTCTAGATGTCCACATCAACAGGCTTGGAAGACTTCCAGAAGATCTTGAGAACCTGATGAATCTCGAAAACCTGGATCTCAACAGCAATTTTAACTATCTCGTGGCT
>JASDQU010400333.1:0-10852 GCA_032191745.1 Picea mariana | reverse complement strand
TGATCTTGATTTGAAGATTTTTCTGCATAATGACCTGAATGTGTTCAAGGTTTATTCCTAGCCTCATCACTTTTCTTCTTATTATAGTCTTTAACCATATGTCCACGTCGACCACAATAAAAACAACTCTTTGACTCATTCCTATCAGATTGCATACCTTGATTTGGAGATTGTCTTCTCTGCAATGAACTGCCTCTCTGCCATGAACCGCCTCTCTGCCATGAACTACCTCCTCTGCCTATTACTCCTAATCTCCCTCTTGCATGTCTATTATTTGACCACAGTGCCAAATCTTTACTCTGAGGCTTTAGATTCCCGCGCCTCTCTTCCTCTTGCAGCAAAATACCTATCAGTTCTTCAAACGTAGGAGGTTTCTCCCTTGCTGCATGACCTGTTATGCACATATGATAATCTTCTAGCATACCATTTAAGGTAATAGTCACTAGATCAGTGTTGGAAACAATTTCCCCTATATTTACTAACTTTTCTTTCACCTCTTTAATGCGACCCAAAAATGAATTAACATATTCATTTCCATCCATCTTAATGCCTAGCAATTTAGTTTTCAGGAACAAAATGCGATTTGTGTTGCTAGTTTCATACAATGCTTTAAGAGATGTCCATGTTGCAGCATAAGTTGTAGCATATCTAATATGTGGAATTATGCTATCTTTAACTGACATGCTCAACAATACCTTTGCCTTGTTTTTGCGCTTCTCCCAATCTTGGATTTGTGCTGCTCTCGCACCTGCAGCCGCATCAAGTTTCACTTCAGTTCCCTTCGCAATGTTCCAGACACCATAGCCCTCCATGGGCATCTGCATCTTGAATTTACAGTTAATGAAGTTTGAGCCATCTAACTTGTTGGTGTTGTTGAGGTATGTCTCCGCTAGAGGATTTGCCATCTCTGCAAGTTAGTCTTTGCAAGTGAATAACCAAAGATATGCAGCTTTTTGTCGGATTTTCTCTTGTGCTGAGCAATTCGTCACTCTGCCCTTGGATCCACTGGTCCAAATCTACCTCTGGTCTTATCTTAAATCATGCATGCATGCACCTTTAATAATAAAAACTCCACCTTTATGATTTTCAAAGATAATCATAAGAAAAAACTTCACTTTAATAAAAACAAAGTATACCTCACTTTAATAATAAAAGACTCACTTTAATAAAAGAGTCCTTCCTTCAACTTCACACATGCAATCAAACTCCACTCATGCACTCGATCTCAAAACCTCACGCATGTATTCATGCATGCAAACCCCACACGCACCAGCCTCACACATTCAAAACCTTCACACTTGCTCCCAAGCTCACGCACCAGCCTCACGCATTCAAAACCTGCAAGCTTGCTCCCAAGATTATGCTGCATGCTTCAATATTTGTTGTCAAACTCCATGCTCCTCCTCGAAATGATATGCACCCGGCTCATGCAAGTGCTTTCACGCTTCACTGGCCTGTCGGGAGTCCGCACCTCTCAAGCTCTGATACAAAGATAAAATATATGAACCAAAACACAAGGTGAGGCTATGCTCACTTTTGTATTATTCAATGAAGACGGATTACATCTTTATATAGGAAAAGACTCTCCCGAGTCGGCTACATGCAAACCAAAGACAACTAGCTACAACACACCTACAACTGACTCTCACAACTAAAGCTTATAACTGGTGCTTATAATTGGTGCTTACAACTGGCGCTTTCAACTGAGGCTTTCTCCATTATTTCCAAGTCTAGGTTCATGCAGAAATAACTCACATTATCATGATGTAAATAATATATACACGTCAGTTCTTCTTATCTAAATATAGTTGGGTCATGTTTGCATCTTAACACCATGAACGACTTATTATTTTTTTTTAATTTGAAAATGTATTTATCAGCCTTATGAACAACTTATTTTTTATTAGAGAATGTACTTATCAACTTATTTTTTATTAAAAAATCTATTTATCAAACTTATTGTATCATGAAAATAAAATATAATATTTTTAAAAATTAATAAACCCTTATTAATAGTATACAAAATTAGCTTTTGAGCCAGACTTTGTATATGAAAAGTCTTTATGACTTTTAAACTTGACCTCCACACCCTTAAAATTTATGTTAATGTTAGCTCATTTGCAGCAATTCCCAGCACATCCAGATGCAAATGAAATAATAGAAGTTTTTGTTTGCGCATTTGACAAAGTAAACGATTGACAATTTGGCATGTACATTTATATTTGCCTTTCCCAATCATTCATTTATTATGGGTTGAGAATCCATGGCCAAGTTTAATTAAACATTTGACATACTTGGCACTTGTCCGGCCCCCACCGATTCTTTTGAGTGGCAGTAGAAATCAGAACTGGGACCAACAATGACAGCGTGAAGCCAATTTTTATTTTTATAAAATTTATTATAATTCTAAAATATATTAAAAATAAGTTTCATTTTTTAAAAACATTATTTATTATACAGAACATAAATTTCCATTTCAGAAAATTTATTTAAATACTTTTATTAAAAGTTTAAAACACTAAAATGCGTACATTAATTTCCATTTCACAAAATTTCTTTAAATAATTACGCCGAAAGGCGTATACCTATTGACAATGGGCAGAATTAATCACCTTTTAATTATAAATTTCAATCTTAGGGTTGGCAATTGAAGATGTTGGCATATTCTTCGTCGTCCTCTCTAATCAATGGATGAGATTTTGATAAATTATCTTCCGCTCATTTATAAAGAGGTACGTTTATGTGATTACTTTTTCACATTTACTAAATAAGATTAAAAATTTACTTGCTCACTACCATATTGCCACATTTAGTGATTAAGAAATAACAATATAAATTATTATCACTGGGCGGATGAATATGGCACGTGAGCGTTTCAATTAACAGTGAAATTGGATGAGCGCCGTCATTTTTTTTACCAGGGCGGATGCTTATGGCCGCGTGGATTAAACCTCCCCTCAGCGTTTCAACTTCCCACCTCCCTTGACGCTTATGGCCGCATGGATTCCCTTCGTGTTTCAATTTCCCACCTGCGTTTATTAAAAGTTTGATTTATTAGAGAAATAATGGTGGGAAGAATTGCCACATTGCTGGAGACAACCCATGCGCGCGCCACTTCCTTCTGGAAGGAGACAACCCATGCGCCACTACCTTCTCGCAGGCCCCAGATAAGTTCGAATCACTCACGTTAGTGCGAACAATTCACTGTTAATTAATTGATTTATGGCACTCACATTATTTTATTCGCACAGGTATTCGCACAGCCGCCTTTCGGCGTTCACCAGCCGCGAGTTAGTGGCTGTGCTAGTTTTATAAAAGTTTAAAACGCTATAAAATTTTGTACAATTCACTTTGAACTTAAAAGTAAAATGTCAAAAGAAATTATAAATTATATTTTAAAAATCAATTTTTTTCACAAATTTATTATATTTTAAAAATCATTTTTTTCACAAATTTATATTTGAATTTTGGAACTTCTCTCTACTGGTTCCCTTGCCTCTGCTTGAATTTCTGCCTTTGCTTTGTTGATTTTGCTTCCTGGCCAATTTTTCTTCAGCTTTCAAGGCTTCTTGATAGGCATCTTCGACTTTACTAACCGACATCATGTTGATCTCCTCTTGTATTTCATATCTCAACATATTGATATATATGGTTGTCTTCTAATCTTCATTCTCTTTCTGTCCAGCCCTAATGTTCATTCGATAAAACTTTCAGTGTACGCCTTCACTGATAAAACCCTTTGTTTCAGGTTTTGCAATATTCTGTAAAGATTGATTTGGTAATCCTTCACGATAAATTGGTCCTTCAACTTGGCTACCATCCTATCCCAGTTTTTAATTTTATTCTTACCATTTCTCCTGTGTTCGTCTTGTATTTCATCCCACCATAACATTGCATGACCTTTCAGTCTTGTCACTACATGATTCACCATCTAGTATTCTTCTATATCTTCGTAATCGAAGTATTTTTCCATAGCATGTACCCAATCTAACAATTCTTGAACTTCTAAATCGCCTTTGTATATAGGTACCTCTATCCTTGCTCTGGATCCTATTTTCGAAACAACTTTTACTAAGCGATATTGTGTAGCATACTCTATGTCATATGATTTGGTCTCTAATTCTTCACTCTTAGCTTCACTGATATCACCAACGTCTGGTGCTCTTCTTTGTGTTGTATCCACGGTGTCCAATCTCATTCAAAGTTGTCTCATTTCTTCTTCCATTTCTACATTCTCTCTACGCCTTCTGGGTGGCATGATTTCACTGTGTCACCTAAAAACATAAATCAATTTTCTTTGATACCCCAAATGATACCAACTTTCCTTATTTCTTCTTTTTCCTATTGCCTACAAACAAACTCAAAATCAGATCAGATACCACCTAATGCAGGCCCCCCTATTCCCCATACGATTGCGTGACCTCTCAATCTTGGATCCTCCGATTATCGAGTCGAAGGACTCTTTAGAAACTTAAAGGTCCCTCTCTATATCTAAACACAGCCCCCCTCATCTTCTTGGTGTAGGTCTGATAGCAACCTGTGACCTTCCCCTTTTGCTTTATGTGAAAACTTATAGTGTCAGAGTTATCTCCCTTTCAAATAAGACCTCACTTGATGTGACTTGGTGCTATGACAACATGATTGCGGGCATGATCATAAGTGGTTTATAGTCAAACTTCTTTTGGGCCTGCAATGTTCCTACAATCTCCATGTATCCCCTTGGTGAAACCACAATTCGAATTGTGCCCCTCCCTTGATTCCTTAAACCCCTCACAACTTTTTTCCCCGCAATGACATAGGATCGTCGATATCACGATATTGACGATAATGTCCAAATCGAAATTCATATCTACGCCCTTCTTATCTACAGACCAGATTAGCTCTCCTTGAATCAATGGTCAAGGTTCTCTTCACAATTCCAGACTCTGGGAGTTTGAAATCTCAACGTCAACATCCTTCCATACTCCAACCTTTTGTAACTGGCACTCTACAGACACCTGTCTCGTAAAGAAGCAACCCTACCTTCACCTGGGTGTTTGACCTTTCAAACTAGATCAACGGTCCAAAGGCCCCTTCTCGATCGACGGTCGAGATTTCCTTCAGGGCTCCGAACTTCTGATATTTCAAATATCAAACCTATCTTTCCCAATAACTTTCACTCGAAGTATAAGATCGACTGATGCGTGTCCTCCCGATTGAATGATCGAGGATTACTTTGAGAGTTCAGTTGAAGTTAACATATTTGTGCCACGTCTACTCCGAATCCAATGGTCAATATGTTATTCTGGGACTTCGGGTCCCCACACTCCGACAATATCAATTCTCAAACTAAAAATGCATTTCATATTTTCCGTAGAGTATGAGATCTGTTGACAAGTGTCTCCTCACAGATAAACAACTCACGACTCTTCAACCCTCTTCGCTTCACATGTTTCAAGTTTCAAATTCCACCTTCCTCTACATCTTCCAAGATGTTGATATGTACCCTCATGGCTTCAATAGTCCATATATGCTCCAGCTCTCTAGCTCTCTGCACTCTGGGGGTTTCAAGTCTCAACTTGACTCTTTATGGACTCACAATATCACAAAGCTCATGCTTGATCAATTGGACGGTTGAGATTTCACCACGGCATTCTGAGACTCCGGACTTCGGGAATCTCATGTTTGAAATCGTTCTCCCTCATGAGCTTACATCAACCAACGGTTGTGATTCCTCCTGGTGATCCGACACTTGGTGTTCACCTCCAGTGATTTGATGGCTTAGATCTATCTCACTGATTGGATGGTCGAGATTCTATTATGGGTTTTCAGACTCCGAGAATATCAATTTTCAACTCTGATAGCTTCTCTCTCCTCTGCATGCGAAGTTATAGGGCTCGTTCACTTCCTTCTAATCCAGTGAATGTCGATATTCTTCCCTATGATCCGATGATCACGATCGTTCTTCCTCCTGAGCTTATGATATCTCTCCACTTAGAATATTTATCTTCTTTCAAAGGTTCCAAACCTTTGTTCTCCCAATGAATTTGTCTCTAGGATCTCTTCAACACTTGTGAAAAGTGTTATCTCTTCTGATCTTTTACACTTGAAAGGATCTCGATCTCCCATGCACACCTTGCATTCTTAGGATTTCGAGTAACTTAGTTCGAAGGATTTTCTTGAAAAGAAAATGCTTCTCACCCACCAGGCATTCTTCTGTGCTGGTTCTTCAAATATTCTTGGCTTCTTGATGTTGTGCACACCTTGCACTTGGTCTGAGCTTCTATGATTCTCTCTGAACTTCTCTGAGTCAATCCAAGACTCAGTCAACGTACTCCTTGCATTCGAGATGCACAGTTTGCATAGAAGTATCAGAAGAGAAATGATTGAAACTCAACCATCTTCATCACGAACTCACAGAGTTAATCTCTTGAACAATCATACATGAACGACCTGTAATAAATCATACACACATAATAACATCCATTCAATCAAACATGAAATGAACACAGTCCAAGGATTTGGGACAATTTCTGTCTGTTCTATTCATTCATGAAAAAAAAATACATGGTGTTTCTGCTACTCTACTCTACTGATCTCTCTATTCTGTCTATCTCATACATATTGATCTCTCTATTCTGTATATCTCATACAAACTGATCTATTACATTGGAACAATGAAAGACTATCTAAGGACCGCTCCACAAGCCCTCTCATCCTGTTTTGAAATCTATCATTTCAAATTCAAAGTTGTTACCTACTCTGTCCTATTACAATAACTACTAGATATTTTCATATAGAGTCAACGCTCCATATATGCAATCTCTTACAATCCTTCAAGACTTTATAAAGAAGTTACATTCTTAAATTGATGATTGCAAAATATCTCAACAACTAATTAAATTATGAGTTAAATGCTCGATTTGAAATTTTTTCATTGTTGAGATGGCATTCGTCTGCCTCCACGTGTGCGTTGTTGTCTTTGAAGGTGATGCTCCTGCATGATAGAGTCTGGAAAAATAATTATGTTTAAAAGCTAAACCCTAGTCATACGTACACAACACAGTTTGTTAAGCTTTGCTTTTAATTTGTGGGCGACTAGGTAGAAGAAAATTGATTAAGACAAAATCCTACAAGGCGTCAAAACATAGTTTATAGAGGATCCTTTTCAGAGTAGACACAACTAAAACATTCTCCTAACGAATACTTGAAGATATTCTTCCATGATAATAGATTATTTTTTCTTAATTTATTGTAGCCTATCAAACAATGGGAACCGTCCCTAATAGTTACATCCCAACGGTTTCAATCTGCCATTTATGGAGGTTACTTTCATAATAAACTTAACTAAAAATTTGATCTCAAGAGTAAATTTGAATTTTAAAAATGTTTTTCTACACTAATTTGGGTGAGTTTATACATATAGCTAATGTGAAGTATAGTATTATTTCATTTCTAGGTATGATAAGCCAATAGAAAGCATTTACATATAGGTGATGCGAAATTATTATTGCATTGTTACAAAATTCAACTCCATTAGTTATCCATATTAACATGATAAGCTAATAGACTAATTATCAAGATTATTTTCACAAAAAAAATCCAACAACAGAAGACGACATGCCATGCATTGGTATGTTAGATTCTTCTAGGTCATATCCTAAGTGCCACCTATTTCAGGGGAATTTTTGTCATTGAGTTCCCAAACCTAAAAGATGGATACCTAGTAAGGAGGTAGTTTAAAAAATTCAGCGAACCATCAACCATGTATCTAAGGATCTGTATCCCAATCAATTCTCAAAAAATGTCTAGAGATCAAATATAAAATACAAAAATCCAAGCATTTGAGAATTTTCTTCTTTATCTTTTGAAATAGGTGAAATAGCTCCCAAGTATCTTCTAATCTAGGAGGTTATGATCCTTAAAAATGCTAGAGTCTACCTAATATAGTATTTAGTTTAAGCATACCACTACATCACTATATCATTCCCCCGCGTATATTTAGTAGACAAAACATATAGAACTATATATATTATATCATCAAGAACTCAAAACTTAAAGGACAAGACATGACAATAGTGGTATGATCCAGAGTCCTTTCATGGTCATCCACTGAGCAGTATCAAACCTTGGATAGAGTTATCATGTTACTAAGCGGAATGAAAGGTTTCACATTATTTTTACTAAAGTGTGAGAGAATCACCAAAATGGCACCTCCTAGAATATCTTCAAACAATTATTAGTCCAATTCAAGTATAATACATATATTTAAATGACTTCAATGAATGGAAAAAATAAATATAAAACGTCACAAGAGAAACCTGTCATAAAAAAAATATTTTATGGGTATGAGTGGCCATAAAATTTATCTTCTACTACTTCTCTCCATTACTATTGTCCGCTTCATAAGTTAGGGACTTCATTGAGCACATCACTCCCAAGGATTTCTGTAGCAGCTAATATTTTACCATTGCACTCTTTATATGCATGTTTATATTGGCATGCCATGCAGCATTGAATGTAAAATGATAGATCAAATAAGTTGGATTTTGCAAATTAATACTACAAATTGTTGAAGCTATAATTCTCTCATACACACTTTTGACTATAAAATTTATTTGAATAGTGGTTTTCAACCTTTAATTTAATTGTACCAATAACCCTTTATTTCATTTTTAAAAATGCTTCAAAAATTCTTTTTATATATCACGATTGTATCGTTTTTGAATGCTTCATTACAAACACTAATTGAATTTGACTTAACCATGAAGAGACATCTTAATACCTCGCAGTGGGTATGCTAGTAATTACATAAATTTGTTTATAGTAATTGATTATAATGATCTTATGTATTTCACTTACTCAATAATATATAATATATTATTGAAAGTGTTTTCTTTGCTCATTGGTCAAAATCCAGAGACAATAAACAACCTGCTATTTTTTTTTATAGAAAGATTATTAGAAAGTGTTCTCTTTCGTGCACGTGTAAGGCTTTCTAATGAAATCCTTTTAATTTTCCTTTCAAATTTAATTTATGTTTGCATAAGAATTCTCTTCCAGGTTCATGCAGAAATAGCTCACATTCTCATGATGTAAATACTATATACACGTCAGTTCTTCTTATCTAGATATAGTTGGGTCATGTTTGCATCTTAACACCATGAACGACTTATTATTTTTTTTAATTTGAAAATGTATTTATCAGCCTTATGAACAACTTATTTTTTATTAGAAAATGTATTTATCAACTTTAATAAAAAAAAAAGTTATCAAACTTATTGTATCATGAAAATAAAATATAATATTTTTAAAAATTAATAAACCCTTACTAATAGTATACAAAATTAGCTTATGAGCCAGACTTTGTATATGCAAAGTCTTTATGACTTTTAAACTTGACCTCCACACCCTTCAAATTTATGTTAATGCTAGCTCATTTGCAGCAATTCCCAGCACATCCAGATGCAAATGAAATAATAGAAGTTTTTGTTTGCGCATTTGACAAAGTAAACGATTGACAATTTGGCTTTTGGCATTCACATTTATATTTGCCTTTCCCAATCATTCATTTATTATGGGTTGAGAATCCAAGGCCAAGTTTAATTAAAAATTTGACATACTTGGCACTTGTCCGGCCCCCACCCATTCTTTTGACTGGCAGTAGAAATCGGAACTGGGACCAACAATGACAGCGTGAAGCCAACTTTTATTCTTATAAAATTTATTATAACTCTAAAATATGTTAGAAATAAGTTTTCATTTTTTAAAAACATTTTTTATTATACAAAACATAAATTTCCATCTCACAAAATTTATTTAAATAGTTATATTAAAAGTTTAAAACACGATAAAATTTGTACAGTTCACTTACATAAATTTCCATTTCACAAAATATCTTTAAATAATTTTATAAAAGTTTAAAACACTATAAAATTTGTACAATTCAATTTGAACTTAAAAGTAAAATGTCAGAAGAAATTATAAATTATATTTTAAAAATCATTTTTTTTCACAAATTTATTATATTTTTAAAATATATTATTTTTTTTTTTATTTTTTAAAAATGTCTTAAAATTACACAAATTATATTATATTATAAAATCAAAATAGGTTAAAAATATATTTTGATTTGAAAATTTTATTTAAATACACTTACGAAAAGTTCAAAACACATAATAAAGTTTGTTCATAATAAAGATATTGTATATGATGGAGATAATGGTGTCGCTACTTAATCATTCTTCCGATTTTCGCCCTCATTTTCATAGTTGATCCTGGAAAAAGCAGCACCGAGCGAGACTGAAATTCTCCTCCTCTTACTCGTTGATTCTGATTCTGGAATCTCTTTCGGGTTGCTGGTTGATCCAGTCTCTTGCCGCTTGCTACATGATCCAGCACCGTCGCATGTGCACGATTCACTTCCCTCATTCTTCCGTTTCTCGTTCTCATTTTTATACTTGATATTGAAAAAAGAAGCACCCAGAGGCGATCCGAGTGTATTAGTATGAGCAAAAGTTCTGGTACTGAAGTTCTCCCGCGAGTTGGGCGCAGGGATGGGCGGAAATTCATTAGCCTTGAACAATGTGAGAACTAGCATGCGGGCACCCGATCTTGGACCTTCATAAGCAAGCAGGTCCGTCGCCGGTGAATCTAATATTGCAGTAAAAAGAAACAAACATATTCATGACGGTGAAGATTACTACGCTCATTCAATTGATCGGTAAATTTTAAGGTCAAAGAAAGAAACGCAACCATGATACCTATATCCTGGTTGACGGAAAGGAAAGGCAACGTTAACCTGCACAACGTAGCGATTAATACTGTTATTATGAAATTAGTTTATGGATTCTGGGTGCCATATTATCAGAAA
>JASDQU010400325.1:411-10847 GCA_032191745.1 Picea mariana | reverse complement strand
CCAAGGATTTATGGGAAAATTTGGGGAAGTTGTATCAGTCTAAGTCCCTGGTAAATAAACTATTCCTGAGAAAGAAGTCATATAACTTGAGGATGAGAGATGGAGACTCGGTGGCAGAGCATTTGAACGCCTTCAATACTGTGGTAAGTTAGTTAGTATATGTTGAGATTAAAATTTCAGATGAAGATAAATGTATCAGTTTGTTGTGTTCTTTACCAGACTTGTGGGATAGTCTGGTTGTGTCCATAGGTAGTAATACAGCATCTTTGAAGTTTGAAGAAGTGGTATCATCCTTGTTGTCGGAGGAGATGAGACGGAAAAATATGGAAGGACATAGCACAAACACATTATTTGCAAGAGGGTGTTCCCAAGAAAGAAAAGATTTAATTTCTCAAGTGGGAGATCCAAGTCTAAGGGTAGATCTAAATCTCTCGAAAATTTTGTAAGGGTATGTTGGAGATGTGGGAAAGAAGGGCACCACAAGAAGCAGGGTAGATACAAACTTGAGAAAAAGAAGGGATCTGAAGAATCTTCTTCTACAGAAGAAAAGACCTCCAAGGAAGAAGGAGGGGATGTGTACTTGGCCTCTTCAAGTACACATGCAGATCATGAGGCATGGTTGATTGACTCTGGTGAATCCTTTCAAATGACTCCCCACAGGGAGTGGTTCTGCGAATATGAAAGGTATGATGGAGGTAATGTTTTCTTAGATAGTGATTCGATAACTAGAATCATAGGAAGAGGAAGGGTCAAGTTGAGGCTCATAGATGGAAGGATTAGAACACTGCTTGGTGTTCTGCACATCCCAGGTATGGCTAGAAATTTTATTTATGTAAGAAAAATGGAAGATGCAGGGGTAAAGACAATATTTGAAAAGGGAACTTGCAGGATGGTTTGAGGAGAAATGGTGTTGATGAGGGGAGTTCGGTTTGGAACTCTGTATAAGCTTCTAGGAAGCACTATTAATTATGGGTATAATAGTTCCATTGTTCCTAATATTAGAGTTGAAGAAGAAAGAACTCCTACAGTCTCTAGAGAAAAGGTTATGTTGTGGCATCAAAGACTGGGGCATATTGGAGAGAAGGATCTTCGACTACTACATGGTAAAGGTATGGTTGAAGGTATGTCTAACTTCTCTCTGGATTTTGATTTCTGTGAACATTGTCTATATGGGAAGCAGAATCGGGTAAGATTTCCCTCCGGTGCAACGAGGGCAGAAGGAATTTTACAGCTAGTTCACAGTGATGTTTTTGGACCTGTGTCGGTCCCATCATTGGGAAAATCTATGTACTATGTCTCATTTATAGATGGCTTCTCATGGAAAAATTGAATATATTTCCTTAGGAAGAAATATGAAGTATTTGACAGGTTTAAAGAGTTTAAGGCTCTTGTTGAGAATCAAACAGAGAAACGAATTAAGGTGTTGAGGACAAATAATGGCGGAGAGTTCTGTGGGAATGAATTTGAAGAATTCTGTAAGAAGTGCGGTATATCAAGGCAAAAGACTACTCCATATACACCTCAACATAACAGAGTTGCGGAAAGGATGAACAGGACGCTGATGGAAAAATCAAGGTGCATGCTCAGTGGTGTCGGGTTAGGGAAAGAATTATGGGCAAAGGCAGTGGGTACTTCATGTTATCTGGTCAACAGATCACCCTCATCGGCATTGAATGACAATAATCCAGAAGAGGTATGGACTGGTAAGGAACCTTCTCTCACACATCTTAAGGTATTTGGCTACGATGCATATGTTCATGTTCCAAAGGAAAACAGGAGTAGGCTAGATAAGAAGGCTGAAAAATTTATCTTTATTGGATATAAAGATGGTCTCAAAGGTTATAAGCTTTGGAACCTAGAAACTAAGAAGGTAGTGTATAGCTGAGATATGGTATTTAGAGAAATGAAGGATGTTGTTAAATAGGAAGTCCTACCAAGTAAGGAAGAACTGGAGAAGATAGAGTTTGATTTAAAGAACGATGAATCAAACTCTACAGAAGAACATGAATCGAAAGAAGAAGATCCTCATACTCCAGTATTAAGGAGATCAGTTCGAGAAAGAAGTCTACTGGAAAGGTATAGTCCATCTGATTTTCATTCAAATTTTGCTTTGTCTATTACTGATGATGATCCTAGAACTATCAGGGAGGTAGTGGATTCAGAGGATGGAAATCTACGGAAAAGGGCCATGGAATAAGAAATGGCATCTTTGGATAAGAATGAGGCTTGGGATCTAGTGGAGCTTCCAACTGGAAGAAATCCCATTGGCAGCAAATGGGTATTTAAAAAGAAGTTGAATGCATGAGGAAAAGTGGAGAAATACAAAGTTCGGTTAGTAGCAAAGGGTTATTCCCAAGTTGAGGGAATTGATTTTGGTGAGATTTTTTCTCCTGTTGCCAAGTTAACCTCTATAAGGTTTTTGTTATTTGTTGCTGCTGCATTTGATTTTTAAGTTGAACAGATGGATGTGAACACAACATTCCTGCATGGGGATCTGGAAGAAGAAATCTGTATGAAGCAACCAGAAGGTTATGTTGTGAAAGGAAAGAAGGAGTTGATATGCAAGCTGAAAAGGTCCCTGTATGGTTTAAAATAATCACCAAGAATGTGGTATCAAAATTTTGATACTTATATTCTAGGAATTGGCTTCACAAGAAGCCAAGAAGATCATTGTGTGTATTTTGAATTAGTTGGTGATCATTTGATTTATTTGGTCTTATATGTGGATGACATGTTGCCGATAGGAAACAACAAGGAGATTATCCAGGATGTGAAAACTCAGTTGTCCTTTAAATTCGACATGAAGGATCTCGGTGCTTCAAATTTCATTTTGGGCATGGAAATTAAAAGAGATTGAAAAAGGAGGAAACTCTGGTTAAATCGGAGAAAATATGTTGAGACAATGTTGCAGAGGTTTAATATGTAGGAATGTAAACCGGTCAAGGTTCTTATTCATGTTGGTGTAAAGTTATCTGCGGATCAGTGTCCCAAGACACATGAAGAAGAGGAGTACATGTCTCATGTTCCATATGCGAGTGCAGTTGGCAGTTTGATGTATGCAATGGTTTGTACTAGACTGGACATTGCACATGCAATGGGAGTTTTAAGCAGGTATATGTCAAAACCAAGGAAGGAACATTAGACAGCAGTAAAAAGGGTTTTCAGGTATTTGCGTGGCACTGCTAGCTATGGATTGTGCTACGAAGGAAGACCGGAATTGGACAGAGTGGTGGATATACATAGCTTTGTGGATGCAGACCGAGCTGGAGATCTGGATCGTAGGAGATCTACAAGAGGGTATGTGTTTAACCTATCTAGAGGAGCAATAAGTTGGATGAGAAAAAGACAGGTTGTAGTGGCACTTTCAACTACAAAAGTTGAATACATGGCAGCCACTCATGCAAGTAAGGAAGCAATATGGTTACAAAGATTGTGTTCAGGTATTGGGTTGGTACAACAAGCTGTAAGGATAGAGTATGACAGTCAGAGTGCAATTTTTCTGGTGAATAATCCTGCTTATCATTCAAAGACAAAGCACATTGACATTCAATATCACATTGTGAAAGACATGATTGAAGAAAAGAAAGTATCACTGATGAAGGTGGACACTTTAAAGAATGTTGTAGACTCATTAACAAAATCTGTGAGCACTGAGAAGTTCTTTTGGTGTAGAGGATCCATGGGCATTTTTTCCCTGGATTGTTGACTATGCAATCATGTAACCCCCTTGTATGCAAAGAAAACAACAAGTGGGAGAATGTTGGGTATGTGTTATATTCTTTACACAAGTAGTAGTGTTTGAGCGTATGCACTAGGCACGGAGGGGGGGCGCTAGGCCCCCATTGGGGGGTGTAGGGGGGTGTAGGGGGGCGAAGCCCCCCGCACGAGGGTTCAGGGGCAGCACCCCCGAAAAACAAATTTTTGCCTAGGGAAACGTGTCATGTATTTAGGTGTTTTTTCGGCACATGGTTTTTGCCGATGGTTTTTTCTATTTTCAATTAAGGAATTAGGGTTTTGGACTAATCCAGGTCATTGGGTTAGGGTTTTGGATGCCGTTGGCTCCTATATGTATTTTGTATTGTAAACATTGTAACACAATGAATGAATATAGAATATGTTGGTTTTCCCGGTTTGGGTTTCCAAGGGAAAAATCTCTGTGTAATGTTTGTATTTGTCATTGTATCTTTTCTGTTCTTTTATGAATATATGTTTGCAATAGATATTGTACAAGTTTACGATTTACAATATGGTAGTTGAAGCCAATTGGAAAATAAATGTGTCTTGTCAAAGGCCTACACAAAAAACAAATCAAGGAATTTTAGAATCTCCTAAAGCATATAAAATTTGAAGAGCCTCTATTTAGATAAACATTGAGTTAAAGGCAAGGAACTTGTCATTGACAGGATTCCAAGTTGTAGAGAGTTATTGTAAATTAGTCAAAGATTCTATTTATGTGAGTATTAAGTTAACCAACAAAATAAAAACCAAAAAAAAATTCCTTCAATTGTTATCATTTCGTTTAAACTTAATGTTGCACTATTGTATGTACAGGACTATGATGGTGATGTTATGAACGTGGAAGTATCCAACAATCAATCACTATGAATTATCTTTACAATGGCTTTATCCATCTATTTGTTTAAATGAAATGTCATTATGTATTGTACCATAAATGTTCTCCTACCATAGGAGTTTAAAAACCATATTTAATAAAATGCTTTAATGATCAGTTTGATAATTCATTCATATACATAATGAGAAATCATGTAATTACATTTTTCTTGTAATTTAATGAGAAATCATGTGGAAAAAATAAGTAATGTGTTTGAATATATAGAATATCCTTGGCCATATGCAGAAATTTTACTTTCGCATTGGTGAGTAGAGATATCTTGAATTTGTTCTATGCATGACGATATTGCTACTTGCAAAGTCTATGAGAAGATATGCAACAAGAAAACAATAGCCACAAAATTAACATAAAATAACTCTTGCTTTGCACGTTTATATAGCACGACGTACATTACAAAGGTTTCCACTCAATTCAGTTTCTTTTACAATGAGTTTATAGCACATAATCTACCGTGGTTTATTAAGATGTCTTAAATGGAACATTTTAAACTCTCAAAAGGCATTTGACACGATTGTTTGAGTGCATGTATTAAGCAAAGGATAAGGATTCCAAAATAGTTAATTGATAATGTTGAATGCTTAATATGCTTTACAATTATGTCAACCATGACTGTAAGGCTAACAAAGGTCATATTCCTTTATTTTTTTTATGTCGGTAATGGATTTATATTCTTTATTTGCACGGTGGTCTCCAACGCTGGGAAGTATGGCATTAATTTATTGATGTGCCCAAAATAATTTGATGTTGGTCTCATGTTCAATTCTTGAAGGTAAATGTCTCTGCCGAGAAAAGTGGTGTACATGGATTTACAAATTGGTATTTTTCCTCAAAAGGTGCTCCCAAAACTACATTGATGAGGTTTTTCATATTGTTCTAAGTCTTTGTTGAGTTGCATATTTTGGCTATGTTGCACAAAATTCCATTCTCCATGGAGGTTTCTTACAAGTATGGTGATCAGGTAGGTTTTTATTTCACTATCATGATTTATCTTATAAGTATGCTATGAACTTTTAGTTCTAGACTTTTTCAGGACATGATGAAAATGTAGTTGCATTTTAGTGGTATGTTGGTTGCTATTGTTATTTCGGTCTTTTCAACTTTGAGTTTGCATTCTTATGTGTTCAATCTGAGATTTCTGTAGAAAACACAATAACTGAGGTCACTGGAGAAATCCATGGGTTTTCATTAGTGTGGTTTTTATGTCATGTGATTATCTTTCATAGGATAAATCAATATTGTATTATGTTCTTGAAACAACATTAAATGAGTTGTCTATTACTCGTTGGAAGAGGGTTTCCTTATGTAGTATGAAAGTTGAAAACAATGTTCACATGGAATGGAGTATTGATTTCATGGTTGACAAATGTAGCAATCAATTAAATTTTATAACATGTGTTGTTTTTTTTCTGAGTATATATTGAAGCATACTAGGTTGGTCGTTTGTTATGAGGCATACATTTTGTAGGTAATCAATTCTAGTTCAAATCATTTTTTTCATTACATACGATAGCTAGTATTCCTGATATCGCAAGCTAGGGGATTGATTTTTTTTGCTTGTATTCACTATGTGTTCATGATGAGCCTATGGTTTTTTACATATGATATTATGTGATTACATTTAATTATGTTGATGAAAGGCTACATATTTGATAAAGATGTGTTATATTTCTCATGATAGTATCTCCAAATGTAATGACATCATGTAATTGCATGGAAAACTTTATGCTAAGATGTTTTATGATGACATGCGTGAGCATGTGGTGATGAAAATGATGTTGTATTAATGACATGTGAGAGTTATCATGTGAAATTTTCTTTGAGATCTCGATATTGTGACTAATGCATTGATTGCATGTTGTGAGGTGGTGATTGTCATGTTATCCACTAGTGGGCCGAGAGGACCGGTTTATTTGATGATCTCGTGGGAGCCCATAACCATGAAGGAGAATGTTACAAGTAACACGTTATGGATTTGGGACAACTCAATCAAGTACTTATGCCAATAATTATTATGCCTTGTATTGGAATTGTGATGTCGAAGTCCCGAAGAATGGCTAGAGTGTTGCTCACCTGTGGTGTTGTGGGATTGGATTTCGATGCTCGGGGTTGTACCTGGTAGTTGTGGAGGGAGTTTAGGTTAGCCTTTCAATATTTCTAGTGTACGTGAGTGTCGATCTAGATGCGTACTTGGGAAAATGAGGTCTCGAGCCTTGGGGCTCCGAGCAGACTAGTAAGCTTTAAGCATGGTTCCAAAAGCCAGAAAGAAAAGCTAGAGAGTACTTATGCTTCCACGGTGTTGTGATGTGGACTTTCGATGCCTACTGCGGTCACTTGGGTGGCTTTATACTAGTCCAACAGAGGGTGTTCTAGAAGATACAGAGAGCTAACAGAGGGTGTTGTGGAGGATATGGTGAGTTAATTAAAAACCTATAAGCAACCTAATCAACGATAACTTTAGGATGAATTTCCTTGAAGGGGGGGATATGGCATGCACCATTGTTCCCATGAAATATAATTACACAACATAAAACCCACACTAATGAAAACCCATGGATTTCTACAATGACCTCATCTATTGTGTTTTCTACAGAAATCTCAAATTGGACACATAAGAATGCAAACTAAAAGTTGAAAAGACTAAGAGAACAATAGTAACCATTATTCCTATGAAATATAGGCGCCATTGACGACTTGTTGAATCATTGGTTGAGATTAATTGAGAGTGCACCGTTTAAACTGAATTCCTACAATCAGTTATTCATTTGCCTCCGACCCACTCAACATGAGTGTTTTCTTTCTCAAAAACAGTATTTGGATAAGGTTTTGGAATTGACCGGAATCACTCAACATATCACACTAGCTTTTCGGGTCATGAACTTCGTTATGCTGTTGGATCCGATCTTCTTCTATTAGAATTGTGATAGTTAGGAAGGATTTTTCTTCGCCAGCTCAGTACCCCCAGTTGATTAGGAAGCAATAGAATGAATTGAAGCTATGGAACCAATGTTTTCATTTGTTGGTTCTGGAAATCCAAGAAATCCTACTTTTGGGGGCCCTTCACACCTCAATATTGAATTGATTCGAGTTTGGAACACATGCTTTAGCTGAGGCATAAGAAAAAGCTAGACCAGAAAGATCATATTTCAAATTTGAAGCATCGAATTATATATATAAGGAAGTGCCTCCATAATCACCTCGAAGAATAGATCAATCCCTTTTAATTAATTAAGAAGAGGAGGAAAGAACAAGAGTGGTTGTTTATCTATAAATATATGAAGAGGATAAATAGAACAGTAGGAATAGGATAGAAGTTGTAGATAGTGTAGGTTTGGCTATGAGTAATGGCATAACGCTCCATCACACCCTCATTCCACTGTGCAATGATATCACTTAAATCCATTTATGTACAGGCATATAAATATAAATATTTAATATTTCAAAGCAATGATAAGAACTGTGTTTGTTCATGCATATTGTTTATTATTTGATGATGGAATCAGTGAGCAGAAGTGTTGGAAATAAGAGTGTTGGATTTGAATATTTTAATAAATGGAGTATGGAATTCGAGTATGGTATTCAATTGGCTGAACAAACACACTTGGATCTGTCTAAAATATATATCTCAAGACTTTCTCAAGGCCACAATGTTACAATATAAAATGATTGTGAAGATCCATGTTAGTACAAGCCATAAAGCTACATATCAGACACATAAATGGTTCCATTCAAAGCCTTTCAAAAAGTATCCTAGCCTTGACATTTATTTTAAACAAGCAATTTCTCATAATAATAGACATTGTGGTGTTGTCAATAATTAAAGCATGCAAAAGTATATTCCTTCCAATAATTAATTGTATTGTTCTCTCGACACAATTTCTCTTTCTTGGACTGCATATTGCCTCAATATGAAAAGCATAAATAGTTACTTTAAACACACTAAATTTGTTATGTATTTATTTTCGTTAAAAGATGTGTGTTCCATAATGGAACGATGCATCAGAGATATAAGATGGAATCTGATAAGATCCAATAGAATATTCAGGTCACATAATGAAGGTTACCAACATAACCCCTACAATACATGAAAAGAAAAGTACAAGAAGTTGTGGAGAAATTGAATAAAACAATAGATAGAAATTGAATAAAACAACTAACAGATGAAGACTCAAAAGAATTGCTTTAAAAGTAAAAATAGTGCATACATACTCTGCAATCAAGTATGTTATTTGTAAAAGAAAAATAGATAAAACAATTCTAACAAATGCAAACAATTCTAAACCATTTTTAGATAACATAATTCATCTTTGTGAAAAGGAAGATACTCGGCAAAGGAACAGGTGTGCTTAAACACCACAATCAACGTGAATATGAAAAGAAAATGTTTGTTATACAAAATCAGGACAACTATCAGACAAAGCAAGGTCTTGTAAATTATTTACAAGACCAATAGTATTAAAATAATCTCAAAAACCCAAAGGCTCATGATCCAAAACTATTAAAACCAAAAGAAAGTCCTAGAATCTGAAAAGATTCTAACAAAAACCACCCTCAAATATCCTTTAAGAGACTTGATCCCTTAAAGACCTTTTTTTTCCAAAGTAGGTAGAACAAAAGTTTTGAATATATTTTTTTTTTCAAAATGCGCAAAAGAGGTTGTGCAAATCATCTGAGCACAACCAACTTACCAAAGGTAGTGCAAGTATGATAAATCTTTTTTCAGACAGTGCTAAGATGTTATGAGGCAATGCCAAGGTGTTAGTTTTGACCGCACTCATAAACCCTAACTTAAAAACTTATCCACAACTTACTAATTGTATGTCTATGGACAACATCCTAACATGTTTGAGTTCTAGCTAGACTATACATTGTTGTTCTCTAGGAAACAACTCAAACAAGACTCCACAAATAATACTCTACCCATTTTTGTTTTATAGGAAGCAGCTCAAAGAGAATGGCATGAATAGTATTAGCAATTTAACCTCGTAGAACCATGGGCTTGTGTTCATAATTCAAGGGCATATCACATATTTCAAACCAAGCCTGTAAACGTTGGACACTGACATGATGTAGCAGAGAATGGTAGCTCGGATGTAACAAATCAAGATCTAAAAACAAATATTGCAATTTTATGGCTTGGAAAAAGAATTTCCTCCATAATTTTACTATGATACTTCAAACATTGGTTCTAGCTAAAATAGGATTGTTGATTCAAGAGAACTACTAAATCTACCAAGATTCGAAAATTTCAAATAGATCCAACAACTAGTATGTTAGATCTCTTGATAACTGCCAGCAAAGTGTTGAAAAATAATCTCAAACACTTAGCCAACATAAGATTTCAACCTCCTATAGTTATTCACCAATATTTCAATGGAACCACGTGCATTTAGTGTAACTATGAGTTGAAATACAAGAGACTAAGAAATATGAAAATATAGCAGCGGAAATATAAATAAAGAAGTAGAAAAAATCACCACATTTGACACAATGAATTTATGGGCAATGCCCTTGGAAAAACCCACAAGGGGAAAACCAGTCAAGGAGATTTTCTTCTTATTAAGCTCTTCGGAGAATTTTGAGTTTGCAGCAGCAATAAATTCAGCATTAATTACAACAATAATATGTCCTCAAAAAACATGCCAAAGACAACAAAATCTTTGCTCAGATTTTTTTTGTATAGCTTGAATAGTACGACCTCCTCGACAAAAAAACCTTATTGAAATATATTTTTGTTGTTGCACCTTCCTATATGGATTCTTCCTCAGCTAAGCACCTAGAAAATCATGCCAAAATTGTGTTAAAA
>JASDQU010400324.1:516-10847 GCA_032191745.1 Picea mariana | reverse complement strand
CATCCGGGTGTACAGGGCCACTAGGGAATTGTAGATGGGGGTGGCCAGTTGTGTGTAGCGCACCACGGTGCTCAACTTTGTGCCGCCGCGTCCCCCGGTGCTGATTCGCAGCTTCTCCGCGTCGATCGGCACGTCGACGCCGTTTACTTTGATTCCCTGAACACCGATATAAAAGCCGTGGGTGGATTCGTGGGTGGAGTCAGGGCTGTAGATGGGGTTCCTGATCAAGGGAGTGTGGGTGAGGTGGCGTGAGAGGTCTGTAGGGTTTCCGCCTTTCAGTGGAGAGAAAACGTTCGGGCCGTCACCAAAGAAGAGATACCCATTTGAATTCTCCTGTTGCAGGCACATGGCAAACTTGCGACTAAAACGCCCGGCAGTGGATAGCTGAGCTGGCAGTGCCAGAGTGGACGAGCTCATCCCAGCGACGCCATCCACCCCCGGAAGCAAATCGGAGGGATCTTTTTGTTCGGCGCAGGCGAAGGGCAGGTGGGGGAACCTGGCGGGGAGGCCGGATTTTCGACCGTCGCTGCTGAGAATCGCCGCCACATCCTGGCCGAGTTGGACTCCTGGTTCGGGCACGGAGCAGCTATGGTTGTTGCAGCCGGGGGCGCGGGGGCTAAAGCAGGTGTTGCAGGCCGAATACTCATACGACTTGCACAGCCGTGTTCTACAGTCGACCGAGTGGTAAGTGGAGGATATGTAGCTATTGTTGTAGCACCTTACCCACATGTAGTCTTGCTCGATATCTAGCATGAGTTGCAGGACCCGCATAGGGGTTCTCTGCCCAATCTCTACGCTGTAGTTCGTCGACCGGGGATCGTAGCTGATAGGCGTGACGAGGGTCCTCGGGCGCTTCCGGGATGCATTTGCGGGCAATTGGCAGAAGCAAACGATGACAGCGGCAATCAGGACGAGACGGCGAATGAGTGAAGGCATTGGGTTGATGAAGGATCAGAGTAGTTAGTAAAGCTGTTAATATTGGAATCGATCGAAATTGCACAATAAATAGGCAGAGTTGGGGGAAGCCGTAAACATCGACTTGAAACGCTGTAGCTGTATTGGTTGGAGCAAGATAAACTCTTAAAAATTGTGGCAGACATGTGCGAACAGATCCCTCAGATTGCTGATTGATGTGAGAATGTTGATCTAATTCACCGCTCCGTCGCTCTAAAATAACATCAAAGAGCATTTTTCCACATGCTCCAAAACCCGTTTTTCAGTAAGTGAAGCAGGATACCGGATGGGCCGGATATTTTCTTTTTCATTCTGGCCATGTGCTCTGTATCTGATAAGAAAGAATGAATTTGCTTCACAGGTTTTTGCGGCAGGATTGGTGCCACTTTCGACTAGTAAAACCCTCGGGGAAGAGGGCCGGTCTTTTCCCTGATCCGTGCCGCCGCCATTTGCTTTATCAAAGAAACTTTTGTCTCAAGTCAACCTAATGAATTTTATGACAGTTTTTTCCTTTAAAGTTTACATTAAGGAATAACATATTTGTCTATATAAAGTCATCCCAAACAAATAGTCATTAATTTCATTAATTCAAATTTAATTGTGCGAAAGCATATTTCCTAAACGGGGAAAGGAAACGTCAATTAGCATATTTCCTAAATGGGAAAGGAAATGTCATGGAGATGGTTGTGGGAAATGAAATGTCAAATAGATTGGATGGTTTTGTTGTTTAAAGATGTTTATGTATATGTCATATTCATTCAAAATTTATATTAAAATGATATTTATATTATTAAATTTATTTAAAATATTTTTAATTTGGTAATAAAACATATTATTTTACTTTTAAATTTGAGAGAAAAATAATCTTTTTTAAAATAACCTGTGATGTTTTAATATATAGTTTTAAAAAAAAAAAAAAAAAAACTTATATTAATAAATATAAAAAGTTTTTTAACAAAATCTTACAACTTATATAAGATTTTAAATCATTTTTTCCAAAAACTAAAAGAATCATATGTTATGACCACATTATATAATAATCCAGTATGCTGCCACCCGTTTTACATATCGATATAAAAAAACAAATGATCCATTTTAGCATCCTTCCAGCTGTGATTTATATCAAAATAAACAAAGACCATTTCTGCAACCTTGCAAACATTGATCTAATGATTATAACTAATCTTAACATTTTTGGTTGTCCTTATAATTAATGTTTTAATATATAGTTAATGAGAATGGATTAAGAAAAATAATTGTTTTTCTCATGGAGAAAATCCAATTGCCCATTGTTTTTGATGAAGTTGACATGTTAAACTTAGAGCACTTTTGTAGAGAGTGAAACATGATTTTTTTTGTAATGGGGGAGAGAGGTTTCAACACTAATTATGACTATCAATGTACATATCAAAGATTGAGGGAGAGAGAAGGAATCAAAGTGAATATGTAAAATTGCATGTGGCATTACAACCAACCTACTTTTTTGTACTCTTTCAATTAACGAATATAGTTAAGTTTAACTTCGATTACATGGAAAATTGTAGTTTCAATCCCACAATTAAGCCAATAAACCTAAAAAGACCCCAAAAAATCCATAATGGACTTAAAGAAGACCCAAAAAAATCCATAATGGACCTAAAGAAGACCCCAAACAACCCATGAAAAGATTGTTAAAACAATGCTGGTTCCATTCATACATGTTTTTTCCAACGACAATCACTATAAAAAAGGGGTTTGGAAGTTTGGAATTTCAAAGCTTAGTGACAGATTAAAGTACTCACCCATAAAAGGTGCATTACCATCACATCCCATCTCATGCTATAAATTATTTTTCCTATCATTGTGGTTGTAACACACCCGAACCCTAAATACTCTTTTAATGGGTGGGGCATCATAGTTTTGTTTTCCTAAACCATGTCACATCCTCTTTTCAGAATCTCCATCACGTTCTACTCGTTCATCTCTTTCCAACCAATGTCCTCACGCTCAAAACTGAGCTCAGAATTGGAAGATATGCCCTTCCACAGTCCTTCGGGCACTTGTTGGTCAAGGGCCATGTGGCTTCTACATGGATTCAACTCTTACGTACCATCCCGAGTTCTCCTAAACCTGAGAGTTTCCAACACTCCTAAACCTATGGCGAGATTCCATCCACCAATAAACTAATGACGAATCTCCCTCCACGTCAACACATATGCTTAAGGATAACTCGATGTTCAGTGCTTCAACACTAAGTGCCCCTTTTCTGTCTACGCACGAAACCTCCCGGAGTCCCAAACTACTGAAGTCTCGCAAGATTTCCATGTGGCTCCAGCCTTCGAGCCCTTTGGTATCTCTACAACACTACACCCTAACTCTTCTGGAGCTCCTACCTCCCGAGCTTCCGAAACAATACCACGTATCTCATGCCCTTCTAACTTATCCTCGACACCACGCTCCAAACCTCCGGAGTCTCGAAGTCCTGGAATCTCGGTCACATCACCAACCACTTTGGCCACATGGGTACATACCAAAGGATGACATGTAGCAAGGGCCAAGGGTGACATGTGTCCTCATCAAGGGGTGACATGTGTCATGCTCTAATAGGCATAAGGGGTCTGCAAAAAATCCATGTCCCAATGACACATGTCACCTTGGTTATGGGTCCACGTCACCTTGGATGACGCGAGTGAGCCATGTCAACCCCAACCAAACAACCTTCTAATGTCCTTCAGATCTCGCGGTAGAGATCTATCCACGTAGATCCATAGATCCACTTCTCTCGTTGCTTCACAACTTTGGGCTTTGGAGCTTATCATCTCACTACATCGTGAATCCCCTGGAGGACCAAGTCTCCAAACTATCGAATCTGGCGCCACGTGTCCTCTACCTGTCAACGGTTGAGATTTACTTCACCATTCTTGACTTCAGAATTTTTCACACTCTGCAGACTCTTGGCCAAGTTCCTTTGGAGAACAAAGTCTCTGGACTATCGGATCTCTTGCCACGTAGCCTCTCATCCAACGACTCTGGTCCAACGGACAACAATTGACAGGGGACAAGAGGGGCCACGTGTCGCTCCACAATGCATCCTGGTTGGTTGGGAAGTTAAGAGGGGTTCTCAATGGAGTCCTTAGATCGACAATTGAGAAGGATCCCGAGGGATCCAAGGATCGACTGTCCACGTCACTTCGTGAATTCGACATTCAGGGGTTTTGGCCATGTAGTCTCCAGTTTACTCCCGGAGTAGGTCAACGTTGAACTGATCACCATCTAGATCAAATGGTCACGAGTGGTCCCGAATTTCCTTTAGATCGATGACTCTCATTACATCGTAGGTTCAACGTTCATAGTTTTTTACACTACAACAACTCCATTTTCCCGAAGTGGAACTTCACCGAAGTACCATGCTCAAAACCCTCCACTGGTAGATTGGATAGTCAAGAAGGGTCCTTAACAGATTCCCTAGATCAACAACTCACAAAATTTTCTCTCACATTTAGGGGGTTTTGGCAGTTGTGAAGTTGTGGCCTCCTAGAGTTCTGAACTCCCGAAACCCCGAAGATAATAAGAACTTAGCACTATTCTGACTAGCGCAAGATTCCTAAACCATAGTCATATGGGTCCTTCAAAAATCCTCGTGGCTACATGCTTAACTCTTGGCTGGGAATTAGTTAAGGCTGTGGGCACGAGGCCTTGGTCACACAGGTGAAAGGTCTGAATGATAAACCCTTGGTTACATCCTACAGGTATTATACCTCCTGAACTTAACATACCCCTTTCTCAGGAGTTCCAAATGACTGGAAGGGTAAATATGCACATATGTATATTGGGCCTATGGTTAGAAAAATCACAGTTCCTTTCCTTTGATTCGATCCACTACAGGAGGGTCTAGTACTTATGTATACAAATCGTATACGACCATATGGGTCCTTAATTGCTTAAATACACAATCAATCAAAAGATAAAGGAACACAGTCTAACCATCAAGCAAACATGCACATCCCTGAAACATTCAAAGGATATCCAAATTTATTTTATTGTCATAGTTCAGTTCTATAGGGTATGATAGTACTTATCTATTACAAAATGAAACCAACTAACTGATTGTGGGTGTGCGCATTTCCACCCAACGATAGGCTCAAAGGCATTCAATCTTAGCGCTCTGGCCACCCCCGTTCCAAGCCATGATATCACCAGGGAACTTATGTCGTTTCTCAGAGATCCTCTCTTTGTCACAACAACCCTACGAGGTTTATCAGATGCTTCCTCAACATCAAGCTCACGACCTTACTCTTTTCTTCTGCATATCCGGGTCGCGCATTCCCCTATGTGCATGTGCTCTTGTCTGGTGTCTCTCCTTCTCTCTGCAGAGTTTCACACCTCTACCTCGACTCTCTACACGTGTATCTCCCCTTCACGCCTTTCTCAGGATGGTTCTTGACCTATCCAGTTCTTTCTTTCAGAAGGAAACTTGGGTCGGCCTGGGTCTGCAGGACTCTGTGGTACTTCAGGATGACAACCTCATGTCTCCTTAGCCAGACCATGCTTCCATTCATGGGGGTGGTTGATTAATTAACCACTAGTCCTTCCTTCATTAACTGATTCCTCTCTTTGGGATCCAAAGGGGGTTTGTTATTGCCAACAAGGGAAAATTTGGGGTCATTTGACGTAATGAACCCTCTCTTATAGTTTTCCCATTCTTTCCCTTAGTGATATCATGGCTAGTAATTCAAGGCTTCACCCCCACAGTCAGTTGTTGGCAATCTAAACAAAATACGTTTACATCGTTCACACACCATAGCATGGTAATCCTAATTAATGATTAATTACAAGCTGGGGGAAAAAGGGGTAGTACAATCCCCTCCCCCTTAAAAGGAACACTATCCTCGATGTTCTTTCTTAGTAACACCTATCATGCCTTTCTCATTAAGCTACTTCAGAAGTATTGACCCTCTTTCTTGGTCAGGTCCTTTTTAGACTTTTGGCCTTCTTCACCTGTCTTCACTAATTTTGGGACAACAAGCACATTAATCACAATTTCATGTCAAAACATATTACTGTTGTTCAAAATTTAAGAGGAAAAATTGCACAATGTAGCACAATACTTATCTGTGCAGTTTGTGGATTTGTATCCACATGGCTATCTTGTTTTCTTGGATCATTGCTTTTTTTGGACATACCCATTGTGTGCATGATCCCAATCAATAGTGTAGGAGAATTGTCAAAGTCATTTCTTCCTTGCGGTCACTGACCCTCCAGGCCTAGGATCAGGCATCCCCTTCTCTACTATACAGTTCCTCAGGTGATCCATCTTTCCTTGCCAAGGATTTTTCGCACAAGAATAATTTCAGAGACTTCATTGAGCCTTACAGTCGAGGCGTCCCTCATAATTTCTCTACCGAGGTGTCCCTTCATCTTGTGTTACCACAACACAACATGTTCTAGAGTGATCATGGATTACCACAGGGTTCTCATGTGTCAACAATAACTTCTTTCATGTTTTCCATTTTGACCACCTTCATCTCTCCTCCATAGACATATCTTTTTGTCTTACCTATATTACAGGTACACAAAAATTATGAGATATCATCATCAATTTCTAATTCGTAATATTTTATTGCAAATCTGTCACCCAAAGATTTTCCAAATTGCAGATTTAATTTTAGATCTGTTCCACACAGGAAACAAATTCACGAGGATGGGACTTTCCTTCCCATAGCAGTTTGGCTTAGCAGGCAATTGGTCTTCATCATGGGATTTCATCACGACCATATCCAATACCCTTTTCTTCCTGCAATTCATTCTTTATACATCCAAACAAATTGTTAGTTTCTCATGTGTGTGTGTGTATATATATATATATATATATATATATATATATATATATATATATATTCTCACAACACATTTAGAGCGACATCACAAACATTTATTAACTTTTGCATTCTAACAGTTGAATCACTTCTCTATATAAACATGAAAGGAAACCTCATTCCTTACCTATGCATCATTTTAGCATTCCAAACTTTTCAAAATGTAATTCAACATTAAGTGAATTTAATCTGAGGTGCTAATATCCATGGCCACATTCACATACCATGCACCCTTGTGTTGATTTCAAGTTCACCACACTTTATGTCAAGTACTTTTCCATGGTGTGTCGGAGCTTAGCCAAGCTCTTCACCATATGGATTATTCATTTCTGTTCATTGTTGCAGCAGGACTATGTTTTTGACTACAGGATGATCATGATCCCATATCAACACATATGAAACCAAAAGTTTCTCTTGAGCACACCCAAGCATTCTTCCTTCAGTAGTAACTAGGGTGCCAGTAGTCATGGCCACCCAAATTTCTCTTTTTATTTAACACCTCTACCATTCATGTAGAGTATTAGAAGGCCATCCTTCCTTAATGGGCAATCCATTACCTACCCTCTTATGCAATCATGCATTTCCTCAATGTATTCAATGCAATGTTCTAACTATGAGCACCTTTATCCCCCATCTCCCTAGATTGGTCATTGTACCCATGGTACTCTTTACTCCTGCATTCTCTTGAGAGGATTATAAATCATCTTTGGCTAGCATGGAATTCCTCTCTCTATTATTCGGGTTCTTTTACTGAATCATACCCTACATGGGTATCAATGGCATACAACAACCGCTTCCAATTATGTGTGTATCATTAAGATACTGAAATATTTTCAGAGGCAATTCTTACCAAACCCTTCATACCTCATGCCACATAGGTATGAAAATTCTTATACCTTCTATGGCTGTTAGCACCCTCTCTGATATTACCTTATCAATGGTGCTTCTTGGGGACTTCTAAAGTCCCTTCACCAATCTTTCCACAACAACTTGCTCATAGTCATCCTCTGCTTGAGGTTGTCCATCATTGGAAACTATCTCTCTCAACAGTTCCAATTTCTCTCTACACATGACATACATCATAATTATGTTAGTCATTATTATAAAATAAAAATGCAAGTATCATAGCTTTCTAGCCAATAAAATATTTTTACATATCATCTTACCAATTTTCACTTATCCCAGAGAACACACTAGACAACAAGAAAGGAGTTAAGGGATTCTTCCCTTTTTTTCCAATTTCTTCTACACCACTTGGGATTTTCAGCCCAAATGAGTTATTTCTAAGGCTTGATTGCCTTTTATTAACAAGGCTTTAACCAAGACTATTCATTTAAACATACACATTTGTTCATTCTCTCTTTTCCAGTTGTACTTGTTCTCACAACTGCTCATCTAAGACCTATAACTTTGTAAGAAATTCATAGTTCTTAGGGTGGGAAAAGTGTTCCTCCTTTTTCCTTTTCTTTGATTTTGCAATTACTCCCTATTGGCATATTCCTGCACTTTTCCTTGAGTAGCCTTGGTTAGGCCTCACCCTAACCTTTTTGGAGACATCAACTTGTTTTACTAGCAACTTTTTTCTCACAATGAAATATGAACCTATGCATTATGCACATTACCATTCAGTTATTAGAGTGGTCTACATTCATTTGTTAGCATTTCTCTCATAGATTTTGTTGAAAAATGAAATCCAGAATTCTTATATATATAGGCTTGCATCCCACTGCTCAATTTCCATAAATTATTAGGGCTATGACGTTGTTCTCTTGATAGAGTCCTTACACAGTTCCTTCAAAGGGAACTCCTTCAGCATGCAACTTCCTTATTGCATATCCTTCACTATCTGTGATAGCCTCAACCTTGCGTTAGTTCAGTTGTTTATCAAATATTCCATAAGGAATATAAACATGCATCTTTGTCATGCATCCAGATTATTTTTCCACACATATTCCCTGTTTTGTTAACTTACATCCATGATGCACTTAACCATATGCACAATCATAAAGAATTTAACTTATGATTGTTCATAATTGTTCTCACGCAGTCCTCAAAGGCTTAATCATGTTTCCTTTTGTCACAACAACAAAGCATCCTTGCTCCCTTACTCTTTCATCTATTTATATTAGTCTTTCTTGAGGGAATGGAACACATTCCCCTCAAGCTATCATTCAAAACATAACTTTCATGACTCTTCAGAATGGTGTCAACCATTCATCCATGGTATTCATTAAACTTTGGCAAGTAAAATTCTTGCCTCACATTCCACTCATCACGATAGTCATATTCATACATCATACACGTGCATCACTTGCACCTTTAATAACATTCATACCTAATTGGTATTAATATAAGTCTTCTTGTCAGGAAGCCTCACAATGAATTAACCCCATGTAATCAAGCATATACAAACATAGCCAAAAATTCATCATGCAAGCTCATTGCTTGCACCCTTTCCATGTCGTACATGCACATGGACATATCACACCTCCAGATCCTCCTCCCAAGGATATTGTTGACATCCTTATGACAAGCCTCATAGAGACACTCAACACTGAGCTTTCCTCTCAATTGAGGGCTTGTAGTCATATTATTTCTTTTAAGCATGTATACACATATATGTATGTGCATCTCTTGCACCCCTTTTACATTGATATTTTAGTTTTGATATTAGTGTTCTTTAGTGATAGATTACAATCACTCATATGACTAGTCTCACATTCATAATTCATACTAATGTTGCCCCTTCTACATGGAAATAACAAACAAGGGTCACCTTTTTCCTTTCTACTGTAAAAACATTCCATAATTTAGAATTCAAATGGGTAGTTATTGTGCCACTCAAGGCAATAAGATAACCACTTCTAGTCTCTTCTTCATGCCTCAATTTAGTCTTGGTCAACAGATCTTTACAAGGGAATCTCTTCCTAAACTCCCTCTTATAGGTATTTGAGTATACCAAGCCATATCCATATGGATACCATCCACCTATGGATGTCAATATGATCCATTGGTCATCCAAAGGTGTTTGACGCCTCCTTAATAAGACCTTACATCGGTCTCTCATAAATCCTGACAGTCCTATCGTATTAAGGCAATAGGCCGCAACATTATCAACTTTCATTCTTGCTATTAATTCCTGCTGTCATAAGGTCATCCTCATCTAAAATGTCCATTAGTAGACCATACCTTACAACCCACCACAGGTTATAACATGCCTAATTTGCATGTTCAATATTTTTCCATATGCATTCTTATGCATAGACATGCCCTTGAGTTAACATGGATATACACTCCATTAGCATAACCATGAGCTTTTGAACTTGCTCTTGTCGATTCACTTCTACCTTCATGAAGGTTTCTCTCAATCTATAGGGTTCCTCTTTACTTTCTTACTGGATTATTCCAGCAACAATTTACAGTCAATAAATTGACCTTACCATTTCCATTAATCCTCTTATCGTGAGGGGTCATACACATATACTGGATTTAATCCTTCATTAAAAGAATAATTATTACTAT
>JASDQU010400318.1:0-10847 GCA_032191745.1 Picea mariana | reverse complement strand
TGTTGGGTATAGATTGTTGCCTAACTCAATTGTTACCAACCTTCTCTCATTGGATGATTATCCACAA
The DNA here is from genome assembly GCA_032191745.1 of Picea mariana. Taxonomy (NCBI): domain Eukaryota; kingdom Viridiplantae; phylum Streptophyta; class Pinopsida; order Pinales; family Pinaceae; genus Picea; species Picea mariana. The sequence continues at coordinate 10,780 of JASDQU010400318.1, read as the reverse complement.
ATCCGAGGAGCATTTACTAACAATAATGTATGTCACTGACTACGGTTGCTTCTTATCATCTTCATTGAAAACCATGTTTCTTGTTTCTTTTTTCATTGAAAACCATGACTTTAATGTAGGTTTGGGTTACTCCATATAATCATAGTGAGCAATGGGCTGGGGGAACATACATGGATCAAAGCCGAGGCGATGACACATTAGCCACATGGACCAAGAGGTGAGCATTACATCGTTGTTTCATGATTGAAAATGTTTATATGTGTGAAGTTATATTAAAAAATTAATCTAATTAATGTGGTTATGGATAATAGGAATCGAGATATTGAAAAGGAGGACATAGTGCTTTGGTACACAATGGGAATCCATCATATTCCTTATCAAGAAGATTTTCCAGTAATGCCAACTACATCTACATCATTTGAGTTGAGACCTGCTAACTTTTTTGAAAGAAATCCCATTCTCAAATTGCTACTTATTTCTCAAGCAACATTGCCCAATTGCACAAAGATGGATTAAGTGGGGCAATTAAGACATGTTGTATTAAGTCAATAGTTTCAAGAATAAGACATGTTGCATTAAGTTTATAGTTTCAAATATCTTTGAAGTTAGAATGAAATAAGATTAGAGTTAGTACAAATTATTTGATTAAATGAACATGAGTTATTATGATATTTTATAATGATTAATGAAGGGTACACAGAAAGAATTATTATGATTAGTAGATTATTTGGACGCTTTATAAGTATTCAAGTTAATGGAATGTAATTTAAGTGATCGTATTAGATTCAAATTTAAAAATTAATGATGTATTTTTTTTTAGTAAATTAATTATTAATTAATTATTCATGAGTTATTATCAAATATCAATAATATTTTTGAAATTAATAAAATAAATGCAATAATTTTAATTTAAATAAAAACATTTAACACAAAATTAAAATATATTAAAAATATAAAGAAAATTAATTTACTTAATTTTCAAAATTATATAATAATTGATTTGTCTTCCAAACCCTCTTTGTAATTTGTAATAAATTGTATTCATATATGAGATATGATAATTGAATTGATTTAAATGGAAATATGTTTAGTTTTTTTGGCAAGCCACTAGAGCAAATTTAAATTATTTATTTTTAAAGTAATATTATATAAAAAAAATTAAAATATTCTTGTGCCTGTTCAATACCCATTTGCATTGAAAAGATCGATTCCATCGGGCCAATCATCAGTGGAGCAACAAGACTTTTCCAGGGAAACGGGCTTGCCCTATTGATGTTCATGATGTTCTTAATTCGCTTGATTTGGAAGTCATTATTAATTGACGTGATTTATATTTTGATTATTCAGGTAGTCTACTTTATTTGTGACTTCAAGAAAACCCTGAATAGCGTTGACTTCAATACCTTTGCCTTTCAATGACCTAAAAATACCTTTGCCTTTCGATGGCCTAAGCATAATCCCTGCACTTTGTAGAAGGCGCTCTTTAGCACGTTAACAGAAGAATTCCACTTATCACGTGAACAAAGGTTCTTGTTATATATGAAAAGCATGAAGTCCATGGTTAAATATTTTTTAATAAGCTAACTAAAAGTTATAATATAACATTTATTTATATTACATTAATAAATAAAACGAGGGATAGGAGGCCAATACAATAATGATAAGAGTGATCCACTAGCTTTAAGTATGGTACCATTTGTAGTGTAATATTATTTTTGGATATCGTTGTTCTTTTCTTTGGATATAGTTGTTAATGTTTTAGTTATAATGATGCACTTTTCATTAAGACATCTAATTTTGGATTTGGATTTACTTTGATTTTGGTAGAATACATGGCATTTCAGAGTAAGGCAATATCTGGGGCATTGTTGAGACATTATTTTAACCATGGTACTTGTGGTGACCATTCATGTAGCCATTTTGTTTGTAAAAAATGCTCATGTGCAAATATTATATCCATGTATGTAAAATGCTCCTGTAGCTCTTTTCTCATAAAAGGGGATCACATTAGATCGAATTTATGATCTACTTGTTGGCATGTTATACAAGTTTGCACCTTCAAGTAAGAGTGGTGCGCATACAGTACTAGCTTGCTAGGTTCAATTTCATATCCAATTAAGAATGTTGTGTGGAAATATGTAAATGTCTAAAAAAAAAATGCACTTAGATTTTTGAGTTATAGAACATAAAAATTTCCAAGTTAGAATGAAAAATCATTGCAAACACATGAAACTTTCTGAAACAATTTGATCAACAAATAAATATAAAACCTTGTAAAAACCAGCCAGCTTCCTAATCAAATTTTGTTCTTCATAATTATTAATGTTTTTTTTTTTTATCAAAATTATTATTGTTTGAGGCATGGACTAGCTGCTTTGCAGCTAATTCCCTTGTTTATTTTTATAAGGAATATAAATGATATGTTATTTATGAAGAAGAGCATATTATATAAATTTGTTATTATTATAATTAGTAGTGCTATTATATTAGCATAAATATATTAATACATTCTTTCTTTGTATATTAATCAAATTAAGAATATTTTTTTTAAATATTTACTAATGTATTTGATATGCTTTACTAATTTACTTTATATATATTTAGGCTGGCAGGAGCGGGAGGGGTTATTTATGGCTCTTAATGAAATCAAGAATCTGACTTTGTCTAGGGGCTTGGAATTGCCTCAAACAACCAAGCAGAGGCATATGCATTATTGCAAGGAATCTGCATCGCCAAACGTTTGGGAATAAAAGACCTGGTGGTTTTAGGAGACTTAAGAATCGTCATAAAGGTTTTAGCCCTGCACGAATCTCCAAAAAACTTCAACTTAGTGTCGATTCTTTCTAGAGTCATAATGCTTTCAAAGAAGCTGCGCAATATCTCTTATTATCACATTTTGAGAGAAAACAATGAGGGGGTTGATATGTTGGCCGATGATGCTATCAATCTCCCTCAAGGAACACTTCGGAAAAATGGGGTTTTTAATAATTCAATCATACCTTAAACCCAACCCCCATCTCGTCATGTTCATGTCAATCATAGGTTTTGAGGCCAGTATTAATGCCTGACAAGTGACAATCATGTGGATTGTAAACTCAAGGAACAAACCTGCACTCTACCTCCTTATTTCGTCTTGGGACTAGTTTCAGTTTATTTACCTTTCCCTTTTCTCTCTTTGACGTGGTGGGATTAAGCAAGGCTTTGTTGAGGACAATATTTTCATTTCCCATTGAATGGTTGCACGATATTTATGGAACACAGTTTCAAGGGTATGCTATTATTCCTTCTGCCACTTATTTTCATGGAAAAATAGAGAAGTCGTCCTCTCACAACGACTTTCAGGAATTTATGTTTGGTTTTGTTTAGCAAGGAGGTTTTTCCTTAGACCGGTTGGATTATATTGCTCTATTTTACACTCTATCTCTCTTTTTCCCTCTCGCCATTTTCATTTCACATGGGAGGCATGGTGGCAGTCCTACTTCATTTTCTTGGAGTGGTTATTAACTTGGTACTTTTGGCCCTATTTCTTTTGTGGGTTTTTATTATTTGGGGATATCTTCACTTTGTTACTTCCATGAGGTCTTCACTCAATGAACTTATGACATAACACCTACATTTGTGGGATATTAAAGAATACCCCTAATTTCATTAGATATTGATAAATACTTCCTCAGATCCTTTTGTTGAACCCCCCTCCCAATACATATTTCCAATTAAAAAACCCTATTTTTATTAGATACCATCTTTTATACCCCCCAAAATACTTATAAACCCATTGATACCCCACATCCCCCCCCAATACCTACAATATATTGACTCTTTTTTCTCACAATTTAAACCTCCCCTTTATGAGTGAACATGATAAGATATTGGACAACAAGGTGAAGTCCCCGTGGTTACTTCACACCGGAACTGTGGTGAAGTATTGGTTGTTCACCTTGATATACATTTGTTTCTTCAAGAGGGCCTCCTGCTTTTCTCTGGTCCTCATAACTCTCTCTATTTCTTGCTCAAGACTGTCACAAAATATTTTGGTTTTTGGACTGTTATGGATCCTCAAGGTTTCAAGGAAGTTTGTACAATTCAGAGGTGACACAAAGCGAATTTGTCCAACAATGATTTATCTACAAGATCCCTCCTTTCCATCATTAATAACATGGAGAGGCAATCACGAGCAATATGATAAGATTATTAGTATTCTTCAAAAATATTGAGGAAAAATATCTAAAATAGAAATTGATTGCTATACACTAGAGTGCTCCATCCAATATGACAGTGACACATGTACCTCTGACACTACATCTATAGGATCGTCCATCGGCCAGATAGAAGATAAACACAAGTGAAAGGAAACCGAGCAACATACTAAGGAGTCAAGAATTTGGAGCAATGTTCTACACCCCCAAAAACAAATCGACATCAATAATTGTGTTTAATGTTTTGTAAATCCATCTACATATTGAATTTTTTCTATTGGAAATATACTTGTAATGTTAGAAATGCAGTAGCCAATGTAAAACTGGGAAGGAAAGACTTAGAATATAGGAAAGGTTCTTTGATGTCACTGATAGAATTTTTTGAAACAACATGCAAGTTTCCTCTGTAACGTTTTTTCCATTTTGGCCACTTTAATACAGATTCACCAGACCCAATTAAAAATAATAATAATAATAATTAAAAAAATTACTTCAGATATATTTATAGGCATAAGTCCAATTTGAATGTTTTTACCTACTTTTAACACTTTTTACATGTGGGTGTGGAGAGGAAACTATCAACATTGACATGGAATCCACCAACCCCTAAATTTTATCGATTAGAAAACTATCCACCCATTATTTGGTCCTTGTAGGAGTACTTATGAACAAATGCTTATACATATGGGTGGGCACAAAAAGTTCCTTCTTTATTAGGTACCTATTTTTTTTAGGAACATGTGCACTTAATGAATGTGCACACATTCTTGTTTACATAGCTTCAACCTTCAATGAAGCTCCATGTAGGTTATTGCCGTGTGGAAAGAAAATATCCACATCATTTTTAAATTTAAAAAAAAAAACACACACACGTGTTTGAAATGCATGCACATTTTTTAAGTGTGCACATGCTAAAAACATAGACGTGTTAAAAATGCATGTGCATCCCTTTGTGTAACAAAATATTAAAACAAACATGATCGCATTTGTTTCATTCTTCCCCAACCCATGGCAATTTTGACTCTTATTCTTCTTGTCAACATGAGTGCACTTTTTCCAACTAGACCCGATCTCGATGAGGAAACGTAGGAGGGACACTGACATCATTGGTTCTTAACATTTTGTAGAGTGAATCTCTCATTTCCAGGTAGATTTAATTTGAAATGTCATTCTTATATATGTTAAGTTATGGAAATTTATATAAATTTCAAAAGTATTTTGTTATTGTTTAATTGTAGTTTTTATTCCACCACTACGGAAAAAAACCTTGATCCAAACCCAACCTCTAAGTCCCCACAAAACCCATACATAGAAATTATTTAATGTTTAAATGAGCTTAGAAACTTAATTGGTGAGATTAGTAATACTAGAGAGCCATCTTGTATTTCATCGACCACTTCACTTGAAAACATTATTACATCCATTGGCCATGTTCATGCCCAATTATTTGATATATCTGAATATAGGGCTAGGATGAGAGAGTGGTACTTAATTGGCATTAGTAAGAAAGATGCCAAAAACTTCCATTGAACCAAAGATATGATTATTTAATTGTTCATTGACCCTAGAACCAACCAATTGCCCGATCCAAGAAAGAGGCGTCTTTGCATGGAATGGTGCGCATTCTAACCATGGAAATACAATTGGATGGATAGGTGGTTTATGGTATTTGATAAAACTACCTACAATAACAGGGAGGTTCCTTTGTATTTTCTTTGAAATTATGGGTTGAGTTCATTATTTCTATCAATGTCAATTATTTTGACATTGGTGAATGCTATAGTATCTTTTGCCACTCCATATGCATAGATGCACTCATTGGCCTTGATCCCAAATCCACTTTCATTTGCAGACCAAAATTCGTCTTGAAACTCTTTAAAAACACCTTTTGGCAATCCATATGCTACTCTTGATTTGATAAACAAGAGTAATCAACTTTATATATGTTTGTTTCCCTTCAACAACTTGCATATGCCTCCATAATGCACTAAAAATATATAAATGTATGTAAATGTGCCTTTTTGCTCATAGTTTACAGGTTTCCCAGGTTGTTAACCTCATATTCCCCATACATAACTACTCCAACCAACTTTTCATGGTACAAATAGATCTATTGGGTGGAAGAGAATGAGTGTACCCTTCTGCTAGAAATTTTTTTCTTAAGTCTGCCAATAATCAGTCCCATGTTTTTAAGATCATCCCCTATTCTTGGAAACCATTTTTCCTAGCACCCTTTCCCTCATTATCTTGATGAAATAAATAACCCCTTTGTATTTCTATCACTCACTTGGAGTAAGGAGTACAAAGTTTAATCTATCAATTTCATTGGCCTAGAAGGAGGAATCTAGATGATGGTTCTAGGTGTTGCCATAGCAAGGATCAAGTGACTTTGTTCCTTGTAATTTGTTGTTCATTTAATATATGAGAATTGTCTCCTTTATTTCCCCAATAATGTGTAATCAATGTGCTTTTATTACGATTATGTGCATATCTTTGGTAGGAAACTAATTTGTTGATCCTAGTTAGTTTAGGTAGTTAAAATTTAGTTATTATAACTACTTTATTTGCATCTATGTTCTTCTTTGTGTGTAAATCAACAAGGGTAAACTAGGATGAGAGATAGAAGTGAGGATATTCAAGTAGAATCTTCTCTGAACTCCGATGTCCAGGTAAATGGTTTATAACTACTGGAAGTTATTAAGTTGTACATTTTAACTACTTTTTGGTTTGAGTTAGTTCTCTGGATTGTTCCATTCTGTTGTGACCTTAACCCTAGTCATGGTGGTGAAAATATCATAACAAAATTGGAAACTCCACCAGGGATTGGATAATTGAGTCTTTCTCCTTAGGGTTGTTTAGTTTCTTGTAGGCATTGTTATTCTTCTTTTTCTTCTGTGTTAGTTTTCAGATTTCTTTTCAGACATGTGGCATTGAGTTTTGGGTCCTAATTCAGTATTTTTCCAATTCTTTTTGGTAAATCTAAGTTGAATACCATAGATGATTTTAGGGGCTCAATTTCACCAATGGGCTAATTTTCCATGTTTTTTTCCAAAAACAATTCGCCAATTTCCATTTTTTCTAAAAACGATTCGCCCAAATTCAAAGGAATAAAATTATTTTACCATAAAAATCACCAAAATTTTATAGAAACTATATAAAATCCTTCGAAATTTGAATGTTTTTACAAAACTATCACCAAACATTTTACATTTTGCATATTAAGGAATAGTACCATTAGCCCATGTTTCTACATTTTAATATAAATTTCCATCCTCAAAATTATCTTGGTTGCATACACACCTTTCCTCATCTAAACATGTGTATATACACTAGTTTACGTGGAGATAGTCATGTACATACAAACTTTGTTGACACAATAGTCGCATATGATTTCTAGGAAGTGGTTTTCTTCAATCTTCTAGCATCTGCTAGACTTGATTTTGCTTCTTGGGTTTCTTTTTTATTCTCTGTGTTGTTTGAAGGTTGTTTGTTGGCTTGTGAAGCCAGTTGAAGTATTTTTTGGTCTTCATAACTAAGGAAAACAAAATATTTTGTGCTTTTTAAGAATATTTAGTTTCTTTATGAATTGCATCAGTGAAAGAAGAGTCTTGTCCTTACCTTACTTTGTTTCTTGATTGTTGTTGCAGTAATATCTGAAACTTGAGTCATGTATCGAAGTTCATTGCTTTTCATTCTTGCATTGTTGTTTTTCAAGCACAAAAATAAAAAATTTCCTTGTTTTAGTATCTTTTTGTTTGATTTATTGCTTTACTAGCAAGAAACAAAAGAAAGGCTAGTTGCTTGTTGATAAATCTCTTTCTTTTTAGTTTGTTGTAGTGAATTCTTGTTTTAAAGAAAAAGATCTTGCTTTAAGCACATGCCTTTCTTCATCTTTTGCATTTAAGAGGTTGTTGCATTATAGAGGCATTTATATTTTTTGAGTTGAATAAAGCAATGAGTCTTTTGAAAAGAACAACATAGTTTTGCTGGCATATTTGAAAAAGGAAAATATTGCATTTAAAAGTTAGTAGTTTTCATTAGTTGTTCATGTTTATACTTTTACATTGAAGAATAAGATGCATTCGATGAAATGAAAATGTTCTTATAATTTGATTTATGCAAAATTCCTTAAAACACCATTGGTTTCACTACCGCTTCCTAAGTAAATAAAAACCACTAAAATGAATGTTAATTTAAAATCTAGTAGTCTTTTTTTCTTTTAAGAAACACCAAAAAGTCTAGGTGTAAGGCCTTGGGGTAGGTTGGAGAGTTAAATCTCCAAGGCCACTCAAATCAACATATAAAATTTGATTACTGAGTACATGTTATCGTAAATGTTTCTTTTCTTTAGTAGCACGAAACAAAGGAAACCCTTGTTTCTTCATTTTGATCGTCGTTGGTTGGGACTACACATATGGGCAAGGTAGATAAGCCTGAAGCTCCCAAAAGTACCAACACCTAGGGGGGCAATGGTACTCAAGAAACCCCTCTATATGCAACAATCCACTGAAGTTTAGACAAGTGAGAGAGGGGATATCTCTTTCACTTATCCTCATGCAACCTAGAGCTTGATTATCGTGTTAGAGGAGCTTCCCCAACAACACCTATGTGATCAGGTTATCATAATTGTTTCTCACTCCTTCATTAATTGGTACCAGGACTTAATCAACCCGTATCAGTCTCTGAAAAGTCTTTTTCATCTTTTCACTGCTTTAGACCCAAGACCTAATCCACCTAGGATAGGCTTTAGAAAATTAGTTTGTGTGTGTTGTTTTCTCTTAATACTTTTTAGTGGTGTGATCTATTTTTCTAGTTGGCCTTACGTGGTCTCTTTACCTCTACTTTTGAATCGTTTATTCAAAGTGGTTGACAGACCACTTCGATGATCAAGAAAGACCTGTGGTATTTTTTCTGAAAGGGTGGATCTTCCTCTTGAAAGTTGTTGACTAGACGAGACTAGTTTATTAGGACCAATAGAGATAGATTATGTAGACATGAACCATCTCGCAGGACGATTTTCTAGTGTAGAATATCTCTAGGATGAGGGATTTGTAAGACATTTTAACCCTCCCCTCACTAGACTTGATAGTCCTATCCTCATGCAAATTTTGACTTCTAATAGTTCGGATCACATTGTCAACCCCTCTCTTATGTGGTCCAATATGGACAACACTTATAATATTTTAGGGTCTGGGGACATCCATACCCCCTCATTGACTTTCACTAGAGGAGGATTTTATCCTCCTCTTCCAAGTACCCAAGAAAATAGCACCACCTATGCCACAATGGTGCCATCAATTAGAGGCTCAATTCCTTCTCAAACTGGGCCTGTCCAAGGCACAAGTTCTACACTATCCACATCATATGGTTCATGTGCTTTTTCATTTGGGATGTTGACTATGGGCATGCCACATGTTCCTTCTATTTCTACCCTAGTCTTGTTGAACCCTAGTTTCACTACTGATATTTCTTCAACTCCCTTGTAGGTTTTTCTATGGGGAAAAGGGAATATCCCTCCACCAAACCCCTCCTTAAGAAGTGGATATTTTCCATCTTCTAGAGCATTCACAAGGACCAATCCTTTTTTCAGGATTACGTAAATTGATGGGTGGAACTTTTCAGTATTCAAACATTCCCATAGGCTCTAACCCTTTCTCATTGTTTGGAGATTAAGGTAGTATCTCTTTCCCTTCTTCCATAATGTCAATAGGGATAAATACCTTCCAAAGTTCTTGGAACCCTATGCAAGGAACTTTTTCTTCGTCGGGGATGTTAATAGGGGGTAACCCTTTCCAACAATTTGGAAATCCAATGGATGGAGGTTTTCCTCCTTACAACTAGGGAGCTCAAAGTTACAATCAATATCCCGACCAACCTACTAACACTACCTGACAACCTGGTGCTAAAAACATTCCAAGATATTCATTTTCAAGTACCAAATAACCTGGAGGTTACAACCCTAGAAGTTGGAACTCTATGCCACAACCACAACTTTCATTTCTAGCAATTTTAAACTTGCCATATCTTTTCGAACTCACTAATGATCCAATGCATCACAACCCGAATTGGAATCTGGTCCCCACCAAGCTCTCGTCAAACATTCCAAAGTTTGAAGGGAAGGTTAGTGAGTATCTAGGAGATCATGTGATGATGTTCCACTTATGGTGCTCATCCAACTCATTGATGGACGACTCCGTCAGATTGAGACATTTTCAATGCAACCTCACGAGGGTGGATGAAAAATGGTATATTGAGAGTAAAGTAGCATCCTTTGGAAACTTTCAAGACTTAGTTGTAGTTTTCTTGAACCATTTCCAACTTCCTGTCCGATATGGTGTTGAGATTAACCTCTTGTCTACTTTGAGGTAAGAGAATGATACCCATATCTCCTACCACATCCAAGAGTGGCGAAGAAGTGAACAATCAAAGCTTAGATCCCTCCTTAGTTTCTTTTAGAATGGTTTTTGAAGTCTTTGTTACCCCATATATATATATATAGATATATATATATATATATATATATATATATATACATACATATATATATATATATACATATATACATATATATATATATGTATATA
>JASDQU010400315.1:772-10847 GCA_032191745.1 Picea mariana | reverse complement strand
TCCAAATCCCCCTGTGACTCATCCATGTGCAGGATAAAATTTAAGTCACCATCACAGATTGCATTTCTTTCATGAAATATTCTAAGAGAAAACAATCAGTTCTAGTAATCTTCATAATCCCCATAGGGCCCATAAATATTATAAAATTTGATATACTTATCCATATCTTTACAATGCAGTTCTAGGATAAGTCCTGAAAAAATAACACAACAATTTGTAATAGAGAAATTTGTAGAGAAACCTATTATCAAACCACCTAAATTCCCATCTGCATCTAGACCCACAAATGCCAACCAAGGAACAACTTAGTTAACTTTGGAACAATATCCTCACACACTCCCATTGTTTCTTGTATAAATACCGCATATGGTATTTTGGTCATAATGAGCCTCTTGACATAGAGCTTCTTTGCTCTCCTCACCATGGCCATAATGTTGATCGATAATATTTTCACGGGGAGATCTGTTTTGGGGCTTGCCTCGCTCTAAGGACCCAAAAAATAAGGCATTGACGCCCCTATGAAACTTCACAACTAGCCCTCTCCCGCACATGCTTGAGGGTCCACTTATGGACCACTTTTGAGCGACCAGATACCAAAGAATCATTGAATCCCAAGGCTCTCATAAAGGTCGATTAAGTAGCTGTAACCCTAGACCTAAAAAAGTAGGGTTCCCGACCTGAAGAGGATGAGTGAGAGCCCTTTGAGGACAATCTAGGTCTCTCCTCTATCAAAGAGAACATGAGGGGTTCATCGGATGCTAAATCAACATGGAAAAGAGAAGATTCACATAGATCAGTGGAGCCAGGTTCAGAATTTTCCCCGAAGTGGCACAATCAACTAATCAACCCCAACCCTAGGCGATATAACTCCTTTCTTGTCCTTGACTTTTGAAAAAGGGGGAGTGTTTTCAAAACTCTTACAGGGATCTAGAGGCATTCTCACACTTTTGGACCAACCCGCTTCTAGCTAACTACGTTAAGAAGCCAAGAGTTCCATCACCACTCCAAAAGCCACCTGTTGACACTTAAAATCACAATGATGAATACTGCTTGCAAATGATTGCTAAGCACTATTATTTATTTATAATAATAATAATTAACTAGTAGGTGGGACCCCCTTGTAGACTGGTGGCGCTATGATGGATTTGTTGCACTCATATTTTGGTTTGTTGTTATAATAATGCCTACATAGTATTCTACAGTTGATGATGCAAGTCATGGTTTTATTCGTCATGGCAACATAAGATGGTTGGTCAAATGTGTTATTGCTAGATGGTTTTGATGGTCACTTGCAACTCATGGCAGTACTATGGATAAAAGGATCATTTATTACAGGTGTTGTGTTTATGCATTAAACATTGATTAATTATTTTATATATGATCTTATGCAAAAGGATAATGTGATGATGTGGGAGCTTAAACAAAAGGAAAAGAGATTATATACAAACCTTAAGGTATATATGATTGATACAAATGAAAGGTGGTGGACCTAACTGCTAGACTTATGTGCTTGATTAAAGGATTATTTGTGAGGCATATATGGTAATGTTATAGCATATGGTTGTTGTTAATGTTTTGACACAACTTAGGGTGGCACACTATGCAATGGATATAGCATTTGATATAGTAATGAATGTTGTTTGAATTAATGGTTGATGTTATGGTGTATGGGTTGGCTTGTACGTTGAATTGAATAGGGTTGGGGGAGGAAGCGACGTGCATTTACTGCACATCACTCAAACAACCCTCGACCCCATCACCCTAGCCATAGTTGCATTTGGTTTTTCGGCTCTGGTCATTGTGGAGGCTCCACGATTTCTGTTTTTGAAAGGAAAATACAGGCCAACTCTTCGCTCGACCAATTTTTCTAGGTATGGCTCCTTCACTTTCCATCCATGATGGTCCCTCTATGTTATGAATCGATTTTTTGGCTCAGGATTGCACAAGGTCTGTGTTTTTCTTAAGTTTTGACTGTGTACCAGTGTTGTGGTTATGGTTTCTTCTATGAATAATCTAGACTGTTGGCATTTTAAAGGAAAATAATTGATTTTATTGTTGTGGGTAGCCTATGCATTGGTTTTTTTGGTGTAAAACATGTTGGTCAACTTGGGGTTTTACTTTGATTCTCTGTGGAAATTTTTAATAATGGTGTAAAAATTTCTGAGTTTTTTTTATTGCGTGGGTTTTACCACCAGTCTAGGTATTAGGTGTTGTCACTCCTTTTCTCCTCAGTCATTGTTATGTTCGTTCATCCGAATTGCAATGTAAACCCTTAAGAGTTGCACAGTTCTTGCTTTGTTTGGAACAATTCCGAGCTATCATTTGTCATGGCATTACCCTCACTATCATCATGCTGGAAGCATTGCATAGTCAAGTTTGTATTGCTCAGAACTTTGAATGGAAGCCAATATATGTGTTGGGTTGGCCATGGGTTGTGCTCGAGCATTCTTTCCACAATGTTTATAAAAACTCGCCTCTCTCATTATCCATTGGAGGTGGCTGATTATTATGTTTGGTTACCCTCACTGTCAAGATTTTGAGTTAAAAGTTATGTGTCAGTGGCGAATTTGGAAAGGACATAAGCTCTCTGTTTCTTCAAAGATTATTCCTTGAATATCTGTTGTTACTTCACTATGACAACTTGTTTTAAAAAAAGGGGCACGGTCTCTCTGTGTTTTCAAAGACTCTTCCTTGATCGAGCCATCTCTTGTACCTCTCTGCAATGAATTTTTTAAAAGAGCACGAAATGTCTGTGTCTCAAAGATTATCTATTATGGTCAAATTATTTACTCTTACTTCCATTGTTGTGTTAATCCCTAACACGATCTTGGTCCCAACAAGGTTTAAAAATCACCCGTGTGTGATTGGTCCATTAAGCACGTCTTGGTTCTATTCTCCTCAGGCACTATTTGACTCTGTCTTTTGTTGGGCATTTTCTTTTGAAGGAAATCTGTACATGTTAAATGTACACGAATCTCAGGCTCATAGTTACATGTTCTTTTGGTTAAATGTTATTGTCGAATCAAGACTTGTGTTGATTATATGAATGAACACATGTGTGTGATTGAATCGGGGTCCGATTATGAGTTTTAATACAAATAGATTATGGTAATGAGTGTTGGAAAGTTGACAATTGGAGGTTAATACTGGGCATGTTCTTATTTGAGTTTACGAAATAAATAGTTGGATGTGGATGGTTGGAATCACTGTGTATATTTCGATTTTGTTTTAAAAGGAAAAGGGTTTAGCATTGGAATATAACATATTGTGGCTCGAAGGGTTATAATTATGGAATTAGCTATGGTGTTGTTATAATGTTGCATAGATATTGTATAGATACGAAGACTGCTATAATTGAAGTATTCCGAGCATATGAATTGTCTTTTATTTGAAGTCAGCAAGTATTATGTCTATAAATAAGGAACAGTTAAATGATTTTGGTTTTAAAGTGGATGCTTATTGGATTGTGGTATGAACAGAGTTATGGTTGTTGTTTGATTTAATTTATTTGTTATGAACATTATATGTATTATTCCCTCTTATACTATCACTTTTTCGCTCATTATATCCCCCTCACAATCCCAATTTCATTTTTACATGCCCTGTTCTTTAAAATAAATTAAAAACTTTGTATGGCAATGGTAAAAGATATGACACAGAAATAGGTGGCAACTGATATATTTTTGGTATTTGAATGCATAGTTTAATTATTTAATGAATTGTTGAGCAATACTCATGTTTTTATTCCCTGTCATGCTTCCACTTTTTTGCTCATTACAATCCCCCCAAATGTCCCATGAACCCTATTTCACCCCCTGCTCACTTGGCAATTATTAAATAATTTATTATGGATTGAGTTGTAGGGGTCTTATGTCAATTTCTGAGCCAAAATTTGTTTCATATAAACAAAATGTCATGTATGGTCTGTTAAGGGTTAGTTGCTAATGAATTATTGCATATAGGATGAGTTTCTTCAGCAGAGGCAGTCATGGCAGAAACAATAGGGGAAGAGGTAACTGGAACAGAGGGCCTATAAGGCCTAGATTCTCAATTCATTTTGATGTCGATCCCCAAGAGTTGAACCAACTGTTTCAAGCTGGGTTCTCCAATTGGATTGGGCAAGGGATAGTTCAGCCTAGACCAGAGAGGCCTCCCTTCCAGCCTCAAAATATCGCTAGTATTTTTGTGCCTCCTCATGTATCCATGCAACCAAAAGTTCCTGAAAATGATGGATGGCAGGAGATTGTCAATCCGACAGTCTCCCACAATCGTGGTTGGCCCAACTTGTCATTGCCTCCTCCTCCTCCACCTGTAAATCCTAATGTTCAAATTGCCCCTATACATTCACTTGTTCAGTCCTCTCATGCTAGCAAACAACTTAAGACCGATGTTCCTCATGTACAAGACAAAGGTAAAGTTGTTTCCTCCTCCTCATTTCCTTCAAATTACTCATCAAAATCAGTGTTCTCCCGTATGCATCTGAAGGATGATTGCTCCCATGTTATCAGTGAGATTAAACCTCAAGGTTCGAATCAACCTAAGGCTAATTATGGGAAGTCCAAAGGGGACAACAATGACAGAAGAAGGATTGCCTCTCAAAGTGGCAAATATGGATTTTAATTTATGTGTTATGATTGAGTTGTTGAAAACAATGGTCTGCAAAAAAATTTGGACAACAAGCTATTTTTTTGGGATAATGTGGTTATTACATGTTTTGGATATGATTTGAATTATTTATGATATTTAATATTCAAATTTTGGAAATATTTATGGGAGCTAAAAGGAGGCATGCGTTTAAATGGTTATCTAATTGTGTTTATTTTTTTAAAGAATAAAAAAGGGAGTCACAAGGGGTCCCACCTACTTAGTTATTATTAAATAAAGACCCTTAACTATTATTACTATTATTACTTCCCTAAACTAAAATTAGTTAAGTTTAATTAAATTAACTAAAGGAAGTAGTTGAACTACTTCAACTGATTTGGAATGCATAAAAGACAAATGAGAAGGAAGAACAAGGGGAGAATAGAAGGATAAAACAATTCTAAGGTTTGCTCTTTTTTTTCATGAGATAGTTCAGTTTTCTTTCATTCTTGAGTTCATTAAAGGCCTAATTCTCTTTTTAACAGCATGGTCCTATTCTAGACAGCAGAGTTCAAAGTTGAACCATATCATTCAGATGTTTATTTCAGAGGTGTTGATCTATCTTTGATAGTTTGTGTATACTTGTCTGTTTATGGATTAAGTTTCATAACTGATAAAGGATATTGTGCAGAGTCAAATTGGCAACAGTCTGTGGCAAGATGATCCATATTTTAAAGTTCAGTTTTTACTTCTTGTCAGAGTCCTTTTGTATGGTTTTCATCGGGGATATCTAAATTTGACTTTGGTCTATGCCCTCACAGAGATTTTGTAAAGAGAAAGATACTTTGATTTCTTGGAATGAAATAAAGCGATTACTATTATGTCTCATTTGTGTGTATATGTGACTTGGTTTATTTTGCTTTTGATCTCTACATTTACTTTCTGTAATCCGTGTATTTTCATAAAATTATATAAAAATTTCATATTTTGCAACAATCTTTTCATTTAAAAAATCAGTCGAAGCCCTTGTAATTAATACTTGTGGATTGGGAAATACTTTTTGAGGCTATAAAACATAGGGTGATATTCTCGACTATCTTGCCTTAGCCAGATAGGATTCGAAAATGCTTGAGTAAGATAAATCGTATCTTTGCCTCAACATTTATTTGGCGACCATACTGGGGAGATTTTCCATATCTCTCTGGTTGATTGTACGCTTGATTATCATTGAATGTTTTTATGTTTCTGCTTTTGATTCTTTGACTATTTTCTTTTCTTCATGACAGTGCCTATTATAAGGCAGTCCAATATTGAGCCCGGTCTTAAAGACCAGACCAACATTGCTTTAACCTTATTCAATACCATCTTAGAAACCGCTAACACCTGGGTTGAGCTTGAACTCTTGTGGGCAGTGATTGAGCAAGACATAAGTGTCCGAGAATGCTAGGAAGCCAGGCAAAGATAGCCTAGGAATCAACCATAGCTTTCTTTTTCCTAAAGTTTTGATTCTCTTTTCATGTCCTTAAATCCTCGCATCTCTAGGAGAAGGAGAGGTTTATCACCTGAGATTAATCCCATTACTAAAATAGGAAGAAGAAATGTTGTTTTGTCAACTTAACAAAGTACTCTAAGGAGAACTTTGTCTGATTCAACCAGTTTTTCTTTCTCTTCCTTACCCATCGTTCACAAGATGGCATCTGGTGGTGGCTCTGGTGGCACTGGGGGTGCCTCAACTTCTTAACCCTCGGCCTCATTAGTGATTAGCATCTTGTATAGTCATTAAATTCCAGTTCAATCAACTACAAACCCTGCCAAGGTCATTAAAAAGTATGGGATTCTCCAATTCGGAGAGGATGCTACTACTACCTCGTGGCATGTATCCTCCCCTCTAAACCTAGCACCTGCTACTTGTCCACTTCCAAAATTCAAAGAGCATCTCCCTAGGTTTTTAGGAAATAACACGGTCACTAAGAATGAACACTTGGTGGCATTTTCTAATGCCTGTCACGACATAGGAGCAAATGACAATGACACTTGTATGGACTTATTTGTTAATTCCCTTGAAGGGAAGGCATCGACCGATTTCTTTGATCTTCCTCCCAAGATTATTTCCACTTGGGAGGAGTTAGTTCATCGGTTCAAATCTACTTATGGGCAGTCTAAGAGCCCAACTGAACAAATACGGGAGTATAATAACATTGTGTACAAAGACGGTGAGACTATCAAGTCTTTTAACTTACATTTCACCAAGTTAATATAACCAAATTCCCGAAATTATTTTCCCATAGAACCAAGATGCTTTTATGCATTACTATAATGCTCTACCTTTCCCCTACTGTCATAGGATTGAAGAAAAGCTATTGACAATCTTGGTTTCGCTCTGCATACTTTTCTAGAGTATGAAGAACAACTTGAAAGAACAGGACTTCCCAAGGGAGATTCAATTAAACAAACAAACATGTTTGCCCTCTTACAGCTTGTACAAGACATGCATAACCGAATGATAGTGTATGAGCGAAAGGGAAATGTCCCTTCACTTACCCCTGGGGCCTCATCTTCTTCTTCACCACCCTTTAGGAATCCTAATGAAAACAACTTTCAACCTAAAGCCATCATGCCTCGTAGTTGGTGTAACTTTTGTGAGGAACACCATGATGAAAGTACTTGTGAGGTAAAGAAGAGTGGCAGAGATAAAATATTTGGTAAAAGGCCTAAAAATACTATTGTTGTTCTAGATTTCGCAGAACCAAAGGATGTTGTGATCATAAACACTAGGACTAAATCCTATGCTTCGAAAGGAAAATATGATCCCCCTCGTACTTCTTCTAGCCCAGGCTCATCTTCACCATCTGCTACTGTACATGTTACTAAAACTCCTGACAGTCAAGGAACTCCCTCCCCTCTTCCCTCTTCCAAATACAATATTCTCAATCAATTGGCTAATATTAAAGTTGATGCTACCCTCCTGGACATGGTTGTCGTCCCTGAGCAATAAGAGCATCTGAAAAATTCCATGGAAGGAAAAGCTTCCATCATAGCCAATCTCTCTGAAGAGGTAGACAAAGAGGACTCAATTGTAAATAAATTAGGTGTACATAATTTTAGACACCCTGTAAAAAAATCTTTATTTTTCATTTCTGTAAAGAGTATGGACAAAATATCCTATTGTTCTCTGATTGACGGTGGTTCAGGCCCAAGCGTAATGTCAAAAATTATTATAGAAGATCTAGGCTTGTCTTGTACAAATGAAAATGCCAGAAGCATGCTCTCGTATAATAGTTTGTAACAATCGACCATAGGTGAGATCAAGGATGTCACCTTGGTTTTGTGCACGCATCCTGAAATAAGGACAACCCTTAGTATTCAGGTAATTGACATGCCAATGAGTAATTATTCAATCATCTTGGGAAGAGACTCGCAAGCCTTGACAGGTGGATACCTCTCACTCGAAGGGACAGACTTATCTGTTCCTCGGAATGGGAAGAACATCATAGTCCTAAGGGAGGGAAGAATTTCACCTTATATAGAAAGCATCCCACAACCTAATGTAAATTATATCGAAGAGGACCTAGGAGTGTATTCCATCTTTGTCGATGAGGACAACACTACCTTAGAACAAATCAACCTAGGGGATGGGATGTGGCATATGCACTTTGATGGTTCATGCTCCAATATAGGAAATGGAGCTGGCATTATATTGTACTCTCGTGTAGGTAAAATTCATAACTTTTCCTATAGGTTAGAGTTTGCTTGCACAAACACATCACCGAATTCAAAGCATTACTGCTAGGCATTGAAAATGCCTATAATTTAGGTTGTGGTCAACTTACAGTTTTGGGGGACTCTAAACTTGTTGTAAACCTTGTATGTAAGATTTATTCTCCTAGAAACAAGTTAATGAAACGCTACACCCAAACTGTTTGGGCGCTTATCTCGAACTTGCTATCTTTCAACATCACCCATGTTAAAAGGGAACTAAACTCAATGGCTAACAGGTTAGCCGTTTTTGCAGCCTCTCCTACTCGGCAACTTCTGCCACAAAGAACTGATTGCACCTTTCAATCTTTGTATCATCCTCATATCCATAACAATGTAGAGTCATGGAAGGTCTTCCCTAGTGATGAGATCATCTGTGCTTTCATACAAAATGAACCTTATAAGCCCAAGGAGATTATATCCATGGAAGACAACAAAATTATGAAGGGCTTGGCTCCTCTAGAAAGTTCATTTTCATCGAGTGATGTAGGCAACAAAGAAAACCATAAAGAAGAGGAGTAAAAAAGGAAAGTGGGTGAAACCATTTCCTTGAACATTGGGACACCCGATTCCCCAAAGAATGTTAAGATAGGTGCCCAATGTTATGATGAAGAAAAATTGAAGTTCACTGAATTACTTCTTGAACTTCAAGATGTTTTTGCTTGGTCTTATTAGGATCTTTGTGGTTTTGATCCTTCTCTTATACAACATTCCATCCCTATCAAAGAAGGCATAAAATCGGTTAGGCAAAAACAAAGACCCATTAACCCTGCATTGGAAGCAGCTATTCGAAAGGAGTTGGAAAAAATCTTGAAGGTTGGGATAATTTTCCCTGCTAAGTATTATGAGTGGGTTTCAAATTTGGTTCCCGTTTAGAAAACGATTGGTCAGATTAGATTATGCGTTGATTTTCGCGCATTGAATAGAGCTAGCATAAAAGACCATTTTCCTCTCCCTAATATGGAAATGATTTTGCAGCAAGTTGCAGGGTNTACTTGGGCACATTATCTCTGATTCAGGAATAAGCACAGATCCCGAAAGGATTACTGGTATGCTAAATCTACCTGCCTCTGCTTCCAAAAAGGAGGTTCAAGCCTTTATGGGTATTATCAACTTTGTCCGTAGATTTGTTCTTGAACTATTGCACCAGTTTTGGTGAAGCCAAACTTTGAGAAAGAATTTATTATATATACTAATGCCATCGAGGAAGCAGTTTTTGGTATCCTCATGCAATATGATGACCAAGTTAATGAAAAACCAGTGGCATACATGAGTCAAATCTTGTCAGATGACGAATTCAAATATTCTTATATTGAAAAATGTAACACCCCTTTCACTCAACTACCCCGGGTTACTATAAGACTACTTGGCAGATAACCCAGAAAAACTGTAGCGCACCTTGGCTACCGTGTAGGTGTTACTACACGGAATAACACATTCTCATTCATAGTTAATCACGTGCATTTACGCAATGAAATACATTTAAGCTCAGAGTACTCATAAGAGACATTTCAACATAAATAATCCATGGCAAATACATTAATCCAAATGCACAACATCATGCATGATCATTTTAATACACAGAGATACAAAACATATTGATAAAATGTGATAAAACATAGTTAGACACTTATCTTGTAACAATGGTGGATCCACCAACCAAGTGCAGGCCTTCCACGAACCACCCAGCCTTAGACCACACTGCTCATCTGCTCAGTAGTGGATCACCCCCGAG